>VDFB02111518.1:0-17597 GCA_007258455.2 Sequoia sempervirens | reverse complement strand
ATGGCACTAATTCTCGAGTGCCTTGTCCTCCTATCCAATTACCACATGCCACTCCTAAGAATTGCATGTTCAACTTGTTGGAGGACATCCTGACTTTGTCCTCGATCTTTGTGAGGTTGATGACTCTAGTCTTATAGGAGCTCAACAACGAAGACCTTGAGTGGCCTTCTTCCTTGGCTCTTGTTGCAAGGGAGTAGACTAGTATCACCCTCACTATCCCTCCCTCTATGATGATCTAGATTGGAAGCAAGACAACCTGCTTGTGGACTTGAAGTAGGGCAACACCTTCTTCATCTATAGATTAGCTTTGTGTGTTTGTTTGTGTTCCCCTACCCTTGTCTATTTATGTTTGTGCTCTCGCCTGGAGGACCCTTGCTACCCTTGTAGGTGCTTGGATATAGGAGAGAAACTTTGTTGTAAACTACTTCTATTTGTGGCATTACTCTCTATGTTGTAAAATTTTATTTTTCATGTTGGAAACGATGCAAAGCGTTGGGGCATTTAGGCCTCTTCCATGTTGACCATATTTTTAATTTCACTTTGTCTTCATGTGCTCTTCTTCTCGTTCTGATACATTTGGGGGGTGATGATAGTTCATATGTATATTATAATCTATCTATCTATATCTACGAGCAATTCTGACCCTGAATAATCAAATTCCCCTGTGCTCGTGATTTCTTCATCTCTGCCTTTCTCTCGATGTTGTGGTTTCTATGTGATGTCCCTTGCGTGACAACATTCCACGAATACATCTTGTTATGTATCTCATGTCACATCTCTTATCTTTCTCTTCTCCTTAGAAAGACATGTGCTCCTTTGCATAACACACATCATTATGAGGGGCTATCATATAAGCTTAAATTTTAAAAATGTTTCAAAAGGATTCCTTGATGTCTTACGTCTTGCCGTCTAGCTTAGGGCCAACCTGACTAGACCTGTCTTGTCTTTTATGTGATTGTCCTGCAATGCAGTTTGCAGCAACCACAGGCCTATCATATGGACTTTAGCCATGCTAGTCATACCTATCTACATCGTCTTATATCTCATCAGATTATGTCTTGTCTATAAGACTTTTAGCACGTCTATTATTTTTTTCCTAACATGTTTGTCTACAACTAACATGTTTGTCTACAACTAACATGTTTGTGGTGAGATTGCAGTCAACTTTGCAAGATCAAAGACGTGTCCTCTTCGCATCCTAATGGAGCTTCTCTACATCAAATATATTGAATCGAAGGTTTACTTCCTCTTTGTCATGGGTATATTCTCTTCGATCTCTTTCTACTTTAGCTCGCACATGTTCAAATACATATGCTTCTAAAGTGGGGCAAATGTTATGGCATAAAATTGCACCCTTTTGCAATTTCACATTACATCAACCTTCACTTTGGCTTAATAATATGATAATGTGAAATCCTGCCCTCTTAGCCTTCATTTTCGTCCCTGCCTTGTCGTTTTTTGTCGATGGGGGAATTTTCGTCTAGGACACTTTCACATTGTGCAAACATCCACACACCACATGAATGTCTTGACAAGATTCCTGGTCCTGTGGTTGTTGGTGTTACACTTTCGCCTACCTATGAAGTGTAACACCTCTACAGTCGCAAGCACACCTAAAAATAGCTCTTTTGCATCAATTTGACCATATTCTTCCCTCTCATTCCCATTTTATTCCATTCTTGCAATTCTATCACTCTCTCATTCTAGCACTTCATTCTCACATTCTCTTCAATCTAGTTCTCTTGCAGCTCTACAACTTCCATTATTGTAGGTTCAAGCTCTTCTACATTGTGTCCTTGCATGTTCATCTCAAGCTTCCAAGGCATCACTCTTCCTCTCGACCAAGCTCGTTGGAGGGAGGGTATCAGTTAATTTCATTGCATTATCATTTTTATTGATTAGCATATTGTTGTCTTGCATGTTCTATGTCTTTGTCTCATCATTTCTTTATCTTTCTATATTGTTGTCTATTTGGTTGTCTGTGGAGGTGGAAACACCAAAGCAGGGATTTGACCAAGGCAAGCCTCGAAAACAGCCCCAACACTTTTATTGTTTCTATGTGTGTAAATTGTTCGTGAGGAGCTTTGCGGGAGGTTGGACCACCCGTGAGTTCATCCCTTTTCTTCCACTACTTGTCATTTCATTAGATAGTTTATTTACTTGTCAAATAGTATTCTTCTTGTTGTGCTTTCCTGCATTTTTTGCATTCTACTTAGTTTAGTCAAACTATCTAACTTTAGATTCTTAGTAATTAGCAAAGTCTAAGCGTTTTTGGTGGTTGAATTTGTCTTTGTTATGTACGAAACGCCAGCATGCCACGCTGTTGTCCTCGGCATACACTTTCGTCCTCTGGCCAAGAGTTGTCTGTCTATCTCCCAAGACCTCTAGGATCTGTTCACTCGGCTTTTGGAGTTCCTTTTCATAAACAATCATAAAAACCCAAAAACATTGCATAAACTCTCCCTTAACCGTTCCCCATCACTTGAGTTTTTGTCCTTGAGGTAACCTAGGGCTATTCGCTCCCTATAGATTCTTCCCTATCCTAGAGACTCGGGAGTAGCGAATCCCCTCCATTACACTTTGTTGCAGGCAAACTCTTTTGTTTGTCCATGTTTGTGTTTTTTTATAGTTTGATGGGTTTCATTGTTGAATTTGTTTGTGTTTTTGTACAAGGATACCTTCTAATTAAAAAAAAAAAAAATTTAAAAGAAAACATTGTTCATCATTCAAATATCATATTGATAGTTATAATTGACTTAGAGTCTATATTTTGGGCTGTGCTGCTGATTTCACCAAACACAAGTTATGAAAGACAAGATTTCCCAACAAGTAATGAAGAAAATTGTACAACTCTAATACAGCATCATTAATATAAATAGAGCTGGTCTTTATGCTGAAGGCCTATACAGCAGTCCAGAAAATGAGTTCTCAACCAACCAAAATGAGCAAACTGAATGTCTTTTCATCACTCTCATGAGGGATTCCCTCATCCCGTGATTTCAGAAACATGTTTCAAACACTTATTGTCTACCTTACCTAGTTTGCATTTAATTTTTTAGTAGATATATTTATGTAACAAGGGTTCACATCTAAGTGTTCACATAAATGGAAGAGAAAAAGGCTGCACTCTATTTATATATACAAGAATAAGATACACAAGAGAGTATCTTTAGAGAAACTTCATGTACTCATTACATGGCACATGCTTGAACATTTGCCATTTCATTGGCTATTCTCAAAGACCTTTTGGTTTTGATGTAACAATCTAGGACTGATAACCAAAGATGACTACATCACATTCTGCATGTTACAGTCTTACATTCCTTGATGCTTCCCAACTAATTTTTTCATGATGAATCTCCAAGGCTTCTAAGAACAGTAATTTTGATAGTAAATCATATAATACATGATGTACACTGTATTTACTTAAGCAAGAGTGGTCACAGACAAAAATTAACTCTTAGCCACAGAAAATGCCGAGTTCCAGAGAAGTACGGATAAATATTTAATTCATTTTAAGATGTCCATTAGCTGTCAGAAGAGAACGTTCAATTCTTGGATGCTCTACTGGATCCCTACAAAAGATGTTCAAATAATTTACAGCTCGCATAACTGTCAATGTCTAACAAGGAGCTTCGTAAATGCAGATGAGCAAATCATTCACATCTGCTCTTCTGGAGTTGAAAATGACCTATAAGGCATACTTATATGCCCAGGTTAAATGATGGTGAACAGAACTCAATATTAACATCATTTTCAATTTCCAACTTCCTTTCTTTGAGAACTCTAGCATTGGAACCATAATTCCTGTCACCTTTGTCAGTGATACAATTCTGCTTATCAGATACTTGTACTAAGGTTCTCCTTACCCTTTCGGTGTTTGTGAACCCATTTAAAAATGAACCTAGCTTCATTGGGCAGATTACATCTAGAGTATCAGTATTGGACAAACAGGAATTATCTGCCACAGGATTCATATTTGATCTAGAACGTGAAATTTCAGCAGCTTCTGCCTCAAGGGCATCAAGGTCAAGACCCTCAAAAATATCATCATCAAAAGTGCGACCAATTGGTTCCCTGCCTTTGTTTTGCTGAGCAGACATACTAAAATCTTCTCTCAAATTTCTGACTGTAGTAGATGATACTTGATTATCTAGTTCATTCAACTTTTCTGTAGGATCAACTTTCTGAAGACTAAATCTTCTTTTCCTGGCTATATTGCTATATTCTTCCTTATTTGAGCATGTGTCAAGATCAAATGTTAGTTCTTCTGCTGCTTTTTGAAAACCCAGCAAACTGGAGCAGGGGGTTTTAACGCCTGCATCCTGCACCGGACTTGGTGAAGATTTGTTTTCCCTAGATATCACATCAGAACCAGCATAAGTATCTGCAGAGGCATTAGTCATTTCTGAATGATCTGAGATTTCCTTTCCAGCATAGACCCGTGACCAACATAAATGGGCCTGGGGATGCAACTCAGCTGGTGATTGAGTAAACAATGACCGTCTGTCAACAAAGATCACAACCAGTTGAAACTCAATGATGTTAGCTCGATCAGCCACTCTAAAAATATACAACAGGTAATACATTACAGGTGTTGAGGTATCAAATATAGATGAAACACTGCCTTTTTGCACTATAGATATTAGACACAATGCTTGTTTTGCAATTAAGTAGAAGAAAAATACCTGTACACTGCCATCATATCAAGATGGCCACCCTCTACTTGAGTTGGCAGTGCTGCTGTGAATTCTAATCTGTCGTCTATAAAACTGTCTGATTCTGACAATTCATCATTGCTGTCATTCTTATCATCCTCATCTGCGGATACCTTCTCATCAGAAGACACCCTGCAATGAAATATATGATCCACTTGTAAGGATCCAACTAGTGTTCCTTCACCATTACATAAAATGTGATCCAAAAGAAATTCCTGTGCACTAAGTCAAGCAGACATGCTTGAAAGTAAACTGCAATTTGTGTTTGGAAGCTCGGGATTAGGTCAGAGTTGTTATCTTACTCTGCTTCCTCGTCAATGAAACACTGGACAGAGATCTTTGAATGTCGTTCCCCTGAAATATAAAAACTGGAAAAGTCAAGTGTAGTTTAAGAAAACCAATAACACGACTTCACTAAACTTTAAATAAGACAATACTTAAAAAAAGAAGAAAAAACCTTTGTAATGTTTCGAGTTCCCGCATGGCACACTAGTAATATCAAGTTTCTTATTTCTTTTAGGAGGAATCTCAGATGGAGATGCAGAAATTGGAGCCTCACTGTGCTCTTTGTACTTGAATAAGCGTTTAAATTTTTGTGGCTTTTGAACTGATTTTGCATCAGCACTACTCAGATTCCAATCTTCACTACAACTACCACTTTTACAGTTACCTAGTGGTGTAGAGTGTCCTTTCATGGCACTAGATTTTGAAATTTTGAGACAGTCAAAATTCAACTGTTCTGCATTATCATGCAAAACATTCCTTGACAAACCTTTCAATTTCATGCTGCCTGTCATGAAGATCGCTGGCGAAACATGAGTAGGTGCAGAAAATTTACTATCTTCAGGAGTCTTACAGATTTCTCTACCAGTAGCAATGGCGTGTTCGGTGATTCCCTTCTTGTGCAAATATGTGATTGGTTCTTCCCATGAAGATGCTACAATTCTACAGGAAGGGGACTTAGAGTTATCATTCACAGAATCAGATATTGGTTGCTGTAGAGAATTTGTTGTCACATGGCCATCCTTGGAGAAAGCAAGCATGGGAGACTCAGGAACAATACCCCTCTCAGCCAGATCTATCAAGTAAGGGCTGAAGTCAATGTAGCTTGCATTAGCATTAGATACAGGTGGCAAAATGCTCTCCTTGAAATCATATGAAGATTTTGAATAACAGCTGTCAGGTGTTGCAAGCACCACTTCAGGAACTCCTAATAATTTACTACTGCAAAGTGGAGTTTGAGGTTCTCCATCTCCTGCATCAGAAGTGTTTTTCCTCTGACAACTAGGCGGCGTACTGGCCTTGATCTGTTCATGAGAATCAATCATATCAACAAGATTAACATCAGAAGCACTCACCTTCATCTTTTCTGGAGAATCAAGTGTCATTATATGATTCGACGGAGTGGCAACATTTAAAGCTTTCCAAGAAGCTTTCTCTTCTATTGAGAAACTAGGGTTTATGTCGACTTCAATCTGTTCTGGAGAACCCATCTTCATGGGAGAAGAAACAGGCTGTCCAGATGATGGCTCTGTTGGGATATTTCCACTCATGGAAGGAACAAAACTTGGAGGTTTAGTTAAAAGAGGAAGAATTGGTGTAGATGAAATTATGACTCTCCCCTCGGGACTCACTGATACAAAGCCTGTACTGTAAAGAGGACAATGCAAAGAGGTGGTGCTATAACTTGAGACATTTGACATCAATTTCTTATTCTGTGTTGACACAAATTGTATATTCGGGACTTCACTACATGGGGATTTCTGTGTTGGTGATGATTCACCTCCAAGACAAAAATGAACACAAGAAGCATTTCCTTCATGGAAAATTCCTTCTGAATCTTTATCTTGCAGGCCTACAGTTAAGGTCCTGTGCATTGGAACTTCACTAGATGTTGATTTGTGCTTTGCTAATGATCCGTCTCCTTCACAAGATTGACCAGAAGAAGTATCCATTTCATGTACAAATCCTTGTGAATTAGCTACTGCATTATCTGACAATGCTGATGGACTGCAAGGGTGAAAGTGAAGATGTTCAGGAACTGTATCAAGATGCACTGTGACATCAGCTCTTTCTCCTGAAAGAAAAAGTGTCAAAAAGGTTAACTCTCATGCCAGATAAAATTATCATTTTTCTATGAAGTATTTTCTTTCAATAGCATATAAAATCCTACGTTGAGCTCAAGTTTGTGAATCTCATTTCCTTCTAGCATAAATTTTGTTCTACTCACAATCCTGCTGCAGCTTCCAAAACAAGTAAATGTTCTTTCAGACATAGTAAATAAAACTAATAAAATATCTTTGTTCTATGAAATGCAATAAACCTATGTAAAGTTCAACGTAGATCCACATGGATCTAAAGCACCCATGTGGTCTGTTTTTGCACATTTATTTGCAAGAAATACAGATAACATGATGAAAACCAACACCATACAATGTGAAAAGTTTACAAAATCATTACACAATTTAAATGATGTTGCTTTTGGAAAGTCTGTTTCAGGTAAAAAATAAATTATTGATTTATTTGTATTTACACAGCAAAATGGAAAATGAAGAGGACTTATAGAAAGTGTTAAAATATCACTTCAAACCTCAAGCCAATCCTTTATGCAGATTTGCGGTAAAGTATCTAACAAGTTGCCATGGATTTTTGCCACATTAAGTACACAATTTTCCTCACATTAATCTGGCCAGATTAATGTCCGGATTCCCCTCTTCTCCTTAAGGGCCTTCCCTCTTCAGGAGGTTTCATTACTGTAAGAATTGGCTATGAAGGTAGCCACCCAAGATCTAGAGGCCTAATAGAAAGCACAAAAGAGAGAAAATATATGACAAGAATAAACTGTATTCAATGTCAATAATATGAGATAATGATGGTACAATGCTCAATACAATGCATAGGAGACCCCTTGGATATATAGCCAAGGTGAGAATATAGGAGGGCATAAGATTATGACAAGTGTCGTAATCTTATGACATGTGACAACAATGAAGAGTTATCACTCCATCTAAAGTGGAAAAAGATAATGTGATAATCTCCACAAAAGGTGGAGAGATGATCACATGATGTGTCCACAAAAGGTGGAAGTGATGAGGTATGAGATGTCAAGTCCACCAAAAGTGGAAAATCTCCAACAACCTCCTATGTGGTCCCTAAGTAAACTTAACTAAAGTGTAATCATGACCTAGGACAAGGTACAAGACATTTAATTACACCAACAATTACTAATCCACAAATTCTTTATTTTACTTGAAAAGAAGATCATAGTGCTAACTAAAGTCCTTCCTGGCAATAAAAAGCAATTACTAGCTCTTTACTTATAAAAAGGTATCAGCCTGGAAAGGTAAAGAAGGAAAATGTCAAGCAATTTCTCTCATCATTACGATGGAAACAAATTTGTGATAAACGGCATGCATATGCAAGTACCTGAGGCCATTCGCTATCCCTCCATTAATGTGCTTGTCAGCCAAAAGTTAACTTTAAGAAAGTCAGGGAAATTATGAGTATGACACACAAATTCAAAAATTCAAGAAATTCAGATCTTCACTTTCATGCTAATATTGTCTCCCATCATTGTCATTTCAATTACACGTGATTATTACTTTCTGCATATTTTACACATATTACATTGCAAGTGGACATATTTTCTAGAAATAAAGGCAAAATATATTTGGCAAATTCCTGCTTCCAAATTCTAATCATTTTCAAGATATTAATGATGAATAAAATGTAAAGTTTTGGGCTAACATCTAGGATGGATAATTCAGCATATCAACCTCTTCAACAACTTTTTCAACAATAGTTGTATGTGATACTCTATATACCTTAGTGCTTTCATGTCATTAGTCATAGCCTGCTAGGAAATTGGTGATATTCAAGATCCAGTTTGTACCTTTTACTCAAAAGGTTTTACCAGAGCTTAAATAGTGACGAGATTTTCTACAAATTTCGTAGATACTTCTTAGTTTTTATATCTGGTATACTAAGGCATCAGTGTGTGCTTTTAATCCTTGTCCGATACAAGACAGCTAGGCTTGATAACTATGTAATATAGTTGCAGTATACCTAGAGTCAAATATCATCATATTTTGTCACAATTTGGCAACTTATCATGGAATCTATTGTCTTTAAATCACCTTGAGATTCATTTCAATAGCTTATATTAAAGTTTCAGCAGCTTGCTTACCTATTTGGCTTAAGAGACATCAACAATTTTCCAATTTACCACTCAAAATGTCGAGCATTAAAATTTGAAAAAAGATTGCTCTTTTAATTGGTAAATTGAGGCTTGAAATGGATTTCCTTGCCCTTCTAAAAGGAAAAACAAACAAAGCAAACAAGGCTAGCTATGAATGTGATTCATGACATTAAAGGTGACAAAGGTTAAAAATCTTAACTTTCTCCTTCAATTGATTAAGATTCAAGTAGCTTTTACTAATATCAATGAGCAATGTTTAGATACATTACAAGTATTAATCTAAAGGGTCTTAAAAATGTATAGCCCATTTTTTAAGATCTGTTTGACTTACCCTTGATTGTGGTATACCTTTTGTTCATGTGTAATTTGCACTATACCTAGTGGGGCTAGAACCTTAATGGGTCAACCTCTCCTTATGTAACTTGTTGATAGGTGCATAAATAGAGGCCTATTGCAGCTGGGAAGGAGCATGAAGGCGTAGCCATATATCACTTGGGGTTGGGTCATATGTTTCCTTTATAAAGGTTGATTTTTTTGAGGGAGAGAAGAGGTGTCCAAGTGATTGAGCTTATTTGGTTAAAGCATTGAGTTCTCATTATGGAGACCCAAGTTTAAGTCTCAACCCAAAAGGACATCTAATATGGAATTCTAATATGTGACTCTTGGTCTTCCATAGTTGCTTCTAGCATGGAGGTGGTTTCTAAATAAATGGATCTCTAAGTTGTGACTCTTGGTCTCCCATAGGTGGTTTTTAGTGTGGCTACTCAAAAAGAGCTTGTATTAACCTCATGGTTGTGCTCACAAGACCTTGTGTTGGTCTCATTTTGATGCTCATATGAGCAAACTATTTGTAAACGAATAGCAATATAAAAAAGACGTTAATACAATGGACAAATTATATTTTGTGCACAATTTGAAATCCTTGTAAGTTTTGGAGTTAGTAAAATAATTTAATTGAAGTGAATGGTTTGGTGGAGTTCTCCAACATAAGACTTTTGTCCATATAGGAGAAGTTGATTTTCTAAGGGGAACCCTATCCAAGTTCCATATCTAAGATCTCATTGCATTCTTGGATTCCTTGTGCAAAAATAATAAGCGACAACTTTTTGTGTCTTGGAAAACTTTTCCATTTCATCCTTCAAATTCACCTCCAAAGTTGGTGGGTCTTTAATGCATGGGAGCTAGTGGCTAATCATGTTGCAAACCAAGCAATATGGGCTAGAGATAATGTAGAGCATGCAATCCCATGGACCAAGCAACATAGGACATGGCAAGGAGCAAGCAAGCACAAAATATGGAGGCCGATTTTGGAACATTTTATTAAAACCCTAGCAATCCCTTTGTAGGACGGTGTTTGCAGGGGCACAACCCACTTGGTAGCATGCAAAGCATGAAGGTGCCTAGGCCAAGGAGATCAAAATGTTGATTTCCCAGCTAACTCATGCTTTGTTTTTATTGTGGTGTTGGTTGTGTAGCTATTATTTGTTTATTGTGTGATAGTCAATGTTTCTTAAGGATGCATCACCTTGTCTATGTGACATCCTCAACATGTTAGATATCAAAGACATGGAGACTTGGAGGGGCATCCTCTTTTTCAAGACTAGATAAATTGATCCATTTCGTGCATAAAATTAAAAAAGGTGGCACTACAAGGAAAACAAAAGCCAAAAAGCTAAAAGGGGAGGATTGTCATTGTAAATTCAACACATTGTATTTTGTTTTTAAAATTTCAACCACTTTTAGTTTGTTTATATTATTTTAGTAGCCATCACACTAACTTCCAACCAGTTAAAGAAACACTAGTGAAAGTTTGCTTAGTAGTTTGGCAGTTGCATGGGAGGTTTGTCTAGACCACTATTGGTTTAGATGGCATTTAATTACACTGGGCAATATTGTCAAATGCCTCTTGGTTGCCTATGATTGGTTCCATAAAACTGACTTGGAAAATAAAATTAAAAATTAAAAAATTGGGTTGTGTTGGTAGAAGCACATTTGAATGTAATCAGACTAAATTTTTGCTTATTTATGCAATTTGTCCAATCAGCAATTTGAGTGAATCAATCAAGTCCAAGTAGGGACACTTCACCAATTCCTAATTTTAAATATTCTGTGAATATTTAAAATTCAAAACTCAAAGGGCCAGATTCAGCATGATTGAGGAATAGATAAGATTCAACCCTTGTTGGAACTGCCAGTTATCTGGGTCATAGTTAGTATGATTGAGGAATGGATCAGAATTGGTCCTTGCTGGAACTGCCAGCTATCCGGGTCAGCTTTATTACCTCAGACTTGTCAAATAACTGATAGGGGTTTTCCTATGATTGAGGAATCAAAAAGGAAAGCATGGACTATAAGAAATGTTGGAGGAAAAGAGAAGGATTTATCAGATTCAGAACAAAAATCAATTTTATTCTGAGGAATGTGATAGTTGTGTACAATAGTTTGTGGTATTTGGAGACAGGAACCTTCAAGTGTGGCAATCAGACTATCCTAGGGATGGAATCCCTCATGGACCAGATTGAGTTTCAGAGTGTTATTAGGATCACTAGAGGTGTTATCACATATGCATGTTGGATGTGCCTAGTAATTTGTATCAAACTAGTAAATTTTAATTTGCATGTGTTGTTTGAAGGAAATATAAGAAAATACAACAAAAATATTTATTGCCAGAGTATTTCTGGGTTTATTATAATTGCATTTAGTTGAAGTTTTAACAATTTTTCTATAGATTCATTGATATTCTATATAATAATATTCTTCTTTGGTGTGGAGTTTATTATTGTTCGAATATGAACCTATTGTATTAAACTCACAAAGGCCACTGATACGATAGATATTAAAATATATATACATTTACAACCAAACACAAGAACCTATGCTCAAGAGTGTTACATCATTCAAGAAAATGTCAAATGTTCACACAAATTTCCATTGCATGCTTATAACAGTTTTATAGTTTTGGTCATTCATCCCATCATACTAGTTTAACTTCCAAATGAGGGAAACAATCCAATATCCACCTTCAACTTTGGTAGAGAAAACAATTTATTTTTGGAGGGAAAAAATACAACTTCAACTTTCAGCTTTGACCAAGGCAACAACACTCATTCCAAGGCAAAAAGAAATCAACTTTGACAAGGGCTCCAATCCATCTTCCAAAGAACGATAGTACAAGTACAATGACCATTGCCTTGCCAAGATTACACTATAATTGTCTCTCAATGCATTGGCCAAAACCAGCACTTCCTAAACTCTCAAGATTGAAGGATCCATCAAGAAGATTTTTGTAGGCATTGTAGAGGAATCTAGAAGTACGATATGAAGAACTTCACAATGCACCTAGATCTTACATGGTATCCAATGTCAGTACCTTGATCACCAGTGGAAATTCAGTCTCATGTCAAGGTAAGTGTCAAAAGATCAAACTCACTATTATCAACTATCCATTGATTTTCCTACATATTATATTATTTATAGGAGGCACAAATGTTGTCTTTAGAGTGCAATGACCTAAAGCAACTTATCAATGAATCTTTTGTTGTACCCATACAAAAAAAATCCATCATTTTGTCAACAAGTCATGCCGATTTTGCTTTTACTATTCCTTTTGTTCACAAGATCAGCATTATGGCACAAATATTTCAAGTCACTTCTCACATTAGAAGATGTATGTTCAAGGATTAGTGTTATGTGACATTTTTCCCAAAGAGAAAGTTATGAAAAAAAAAACCTTTAGAATTAAAAGGGAGATAGAAAAATATAGGATAATATGATCCTTTGGTTAAAAGAGATATTAATAAAGAATATGTATAAGAACTCTCTTAAAAAGGTGGGAGAATAATTAGTTATTTAAATAATTATTAAATACAACCTTTGCAAAAGAATGTGATGGTTTGGAAATCACCCCTTAAAAGGATATATATAAAACATTCATGTGAGAGTTGGGACAAACATTGAAGGATGGAGAACATTCAAGGAGAGAAGAGAAAAAGAAAAGAGAAACTAAAAGGGCACAAAGGAGTGAAGGTTAAGGTCATGGGTGGGCGTTGAAACTTTTGGAGAAGGGGCACACAAGGGTGTGTCCAACTCGAAGTAGAGCGTACACCTGGGAGTGTCCTAGCCAGGGTTGTGTATATGTCGTGAAGGCACGTTGGGTTCTATGTAAGAACCAATTTCCTCCGGAGGTGTTTATGATGGGAAAAGCCTAGACCTGTAACCATTCCTCTGAGTGTCAGATAGCAACCTCTCTGTGACTTTCAAATAAGTATTGAGAACCATTGATTCAACAATATTGGGAACATTGTCTTTATGATTTTAATGTTAATCTATGTGAACTATATGGATGTGTTATTCAATTTACTATGTTAATTATTTACTTTAGAATCCTAGTCTAAATATTACATATTGTAGTTTACACATCATTTTAGTGACATGAGATCTTGTAAATTTATCTCAACTCTAATATTTAATCTATTAAAATCTGTTGCTAATACTTACAAAACTTTAAGAGGAAAAGTGACATCACAATTAGTTTATAAGCATGCTCCTAAGCATACATACCACCTTCAAATGATGACATCAGAAGTGTATAATGCATTCTTAGGCTTGTGCTCAAATATCAAAGATCAATTCAAAAGTCCAAGCTTAAAAGATGAAGAGCAAAATCCAATATCTTTCAAAGATGCACTTCTAGAAACAAGAGTTGCCATTTGCTTAGAAACTTTCAAATTTTTAGTATGTATCTGCCAAAGGAAATATATTACAATGAAGTTTGTCACACTTCATAAAAGATCAAAGAACAATATTCATTAGTGCACTGTCAAATTTGGTGCTCCCAAGATGATTGTGATCCTTGTTGAGGTGCAATTGGGAACCCAACTAAGAGAAAACGACATAGCATGGAGCAAGTTCCTTTTGTTTGTAGATTGTCTTCAAAGCCCCGAGTATTACTCACCTATTTACAAACCCATAGATGCAACAAGTGCTTTGTTTTCCTTTGGCACATCAAGCCATTCCATGGACACATTCGCTACCAATTAGGTGTGTTTTAAGTGTCACCCACATTGGATATCAAAGCTAGAGATATATTTTGCTGGCCAACAAACATAGGGTAGTTCACAGGACCAATTTTCATCTATTTGTGTTTTCTTAGTGATGCTACAACAACTATCTATGAAGGATCTCCTCTTGATCATGGTTTTGGAAAATTTGTTCAAGATACAGGGGATAATTGTGTTGGGTATTGTACCAAGTATGGTAAGGACACGAAAGAAAACTAGATGTATGGAAGGGTTTGATTGGTCTCATATAATGGCTTTTGGCTCTACAACAGAGGCCTCTAGTATTGATGATGACATGTAGCTGAGATTTGAAGGTTGGTACAAGCTAGTGATAGCGCTATGTGGTGGTATATAACCTTTGGCATCTCCCTCAATCCAAAGAAGTTTGTTTTCTGTGTTACTAGAGGAAAACTTTTAGGACACATTGTCTCCAAAGAAGGAACTAGAATTGATCCGGAGAGAGTTAGAGCCATTCAAGAGTTGAGCCTTCAAACAGGACAAATGTGAAATCTTTCTTTGGGCAAGTAAACTTTTTGAGAAAATTTGTTCCAAACTTCTCAAAGATCACTAAACATATAGTAGAAATGATAAAAGAAAAGTAGGGCTTTAAATGGAATGAATATGGCAAACAAGCATTTAAGGACATAAAGAATCCATTGCTCACACCCCTATACTACTGCACCCTGATTTCAACAAAGATTTCATCATTTATTGCTATGCTTCAAAACACAATATGTCTGCTATCTTGCTGCAAGAGAATAAGCAAAGAATTGAAACTCCTATCGCTTTTATGATTGTTCCACAGAAAAAGCATGAATTAAATTATTCAAAGATTGAAAAACACACATTTGTTCTAGTTAAAGTTGTCAAACAATTCAAGTTCTACATTCTCATTTTGTGGTGTATGTACGTGATTCCGGAATCAAGAGTATCCTTACCCAACAGGAGAATGGTTGCAATAAAAGAGGAGCCTAGGTGGTGAAGGTACAAGAGTATGATTTGGAGATCAAGCCTACTAAATTAGTTCGAGGCAGAGGTCTTTGCAAACGCATTCCTAAGAACAAACCTAAAGCTAAAGAAGAATCTCCAACGATTTTGTTTGTAAGCTTGCAAGATCCATGGTTGTTTGATGTTGCATATTATCTTACCTATGGAGAATGCCCCCACACTTATCTTTGAGAGAAAGGAGAAATCTCAAACTGAAGGCATCTAAACATGTAATTTCGAATGATACTCTGTACAAAAGAGTGTTGGACAAGACTTTCCTGAGATGTGTAGATAAGGATCAACAGCAGAAGCTTTTGGGGACCTTTCACAATGAGGCATGTAGTGGTCACTTCTTGTCTACTATGACTGCTTTCAAAATTCTCTAGCAATGTTACTACTTGTAGTGACCCTGCTTAAATCTGATTGAGAAACTTCTGATTCTTGGCCTTGCAAATTTGTTAAATGCACACAAGGAATATATGACTGATATAATATTTCAGTTTGCAAGGTTTTCCCTTTGACTGAAAGTTGATGATGCAAATGCTTATAAATGAATGCCAAATGATTTAACAATGAGCTAAGAATGAAATGCACTTACTTTTACTCTTTTCAAATGCAAATACATGAGTTTCTAATGAAGAAATGCATACCTACAGCCAAGAACATCTTTACAAACACTTGGCATACAAACTAATAAGCTGATTATGAAAGGTACCAACTTGTTCAATACAACCAATATATAATCTGCAACTTATAGCTCCTCTATTATGATGCATAATCTATTACAATGCTGAAGCAAGTGGCGAAGACTCTTGGCATTACAACATGATCAAAGTGCTATCAAAATGCTGATATAAATATGCATCTACAGCTGCACAACAACGACTCATATGGCTGAAATGATTATGCAAAACTACACTTGAAACATGAAAGAACCTGGTGCAAATGAAGCCCTCAAAATTGATGAAGCAATGGCAGCCTTGTATATGCAAAATCGAGCCTTCTCCAAGCCAAATCGGACCAATGATGGAGTCGTCCTTGTTTGGACTGGTTGCTGATAAAATATAATTAATTTCTGCCTTCAAATAACCTCCAGCAGCATCAAGAATATTCGTCTAACCTTCTTGAGAGGAGTGCTCTGAGCAACAAGCTAAATCGATGCAAGAAGAAGCCTTCATGAACAAAATCGTGGCTCTAAGAAATTGAAAATGATGACTGTAAATTTAATACCAGATCTTTATTTATTCTCCAATCTGCAAATGCAAAACTCTAATGAATTCTACAACTGAAATGCAAAGCTATCTCCAACTCCAAATTGAACTCTTCACAAGAATTGGCCCTTGGCCACAAATTTGGTGCAATGAAAAGTTTGAACTCCTCCAATCTGTTGCAATAATTTAGATAATATTTCACACCCTCAAAATTGCATAACCAATGAGGGTTTTCATTCCCAATGGCTGGAAATGGTAGAAACCCTCGCTAGCTCCTTCACCAAACAAGTTCTTCAAATCAAATAACAATTCTTGGATGATGAAACAATGGCTGGCCTCACCTATTTATTCTTTTTCTCGAAGAGGTTGGCCTACAATCTAGAAGCTTCCAGAAATAATATAATATTTTATTATATTTACACTTTATTATAATAATATAAAATATAACTCATAAAGTGCAAATATGATATCCTACACAATATGTTTTCCAACACAATGTGTTATCAAACAGTATGTTGTCAAACAGTGTGTTATCAAATAGTGTGTTATCCAACATCCAAGAAATCATAAGAAACATCAAATGAACTCCTAAATCCACGCAATGAGCCAACCACAACCTGGGTAACTGCCATGAAGAAGACCCTCTAACTGAGCTCCTTAGCCTACGAGAGTCAAGAATAGGCTAAACCCTCAAAAACTAATGTTCATGAAATTGGGGACATTACACTACTAGCCGTATGTTTGCTACGCCTATCACTAGGTAGCTATGCGAAAATTGTAAACAATTTGCTCAGAACCCCAATTGGTTGCTCTTCGCTTGAAGCCAATAGTGATTAAAGATATTGTTCTTTTGACAAGTGGGGGATTAGATTTTGGGGGCTGATAACAAACTTCAAGTGCTGTTCGCGACTCATCTCTTAACAACTACGACCATTTCACTATGTGGATTGGAAGCCATACTTGTGAAATCTACTACTCGTATTGTTTTCAACTTTACTAAAGAAAACATTTTGGCACGCTTTGGAATCCCACAAAAATTGGTTACAGTAACGAGTCAACTTTTCATCTTCTACTTGGTTGTTCTTTTCTATTATGAACATGGGATTTCTCTGTCCCACTCATCTGATTATCGCCCCCAAGGTAAAGGAAAATTTGAGTCTAGCAACAAGAACTTAGTGTCAATCATGAAGAAACTTGTAGAGGAGAATCAAAAGAATTGGCATAAGAAGTTGTACGAAGCTCTATGGGCAGACATAGCTACACCTAAGAGAGCAATTGGTATGTCTCCTTTTGAATTAGTGTATGGTATTGGTTCGAACTTACCTTCACCATTGGAGTTATCAACCATGAAGTTATAGACTGTTTTGGAGGACCAACAATTTCAAGATTCCTTGGAGAAAAGAATCATGTACCTCAGTAAGAT
>VDFB02111517.1:0-40660 GCA_007258455.2 Sequoia sempervirens | reverse complement strand
TTTTGTTAAATCAATTTCATTGACTTGATTATATATATACACAAAAAAATGGAAAATAGAAAAATAAAATAAATAAAAGAAAAAGAAAAAAATGTATTTTAGGCATTCATTCCATTTTGTATTTTCATACTAAAAAAACCTGTCTTCCTCCTTTGAAAACAAATGAATTTGGAAAGAAAGAATGGATGGAATTGCTTGATGTTAGATTTTAATTGCTCATGCTTGGAGTGGGAATTCTTGGGATGGACTAAAGAGGATGATTTCCTTTTCTGTTTGAGCTTTAGAGAAAGGTATTTTCCTTAATTTAGTTTGCATTTGAAATGAAATATTTTCCTTCACATGACATCATTCTATAAAAATGATCTAGGGTTGAATTTGGTAGTTCAATTTTTATTTTATTTTTTGAGTTATGGCAAAAATAAAAAATAAAAAAAATTAGATTTTAAAATAATTGAAGTGAAAAGTATGTTGTGCATTTTTGAGTGAAAGGATACTTGAATTTTTAAAAATTGTTGTATTTTTTAAGATAAAAATTTATTAGTTTTTGTTCAATTTCATTCATGGTGGATTTGAGGTTTCTATGGTTTTTTCTCAAGTTTTTTAATGAAAAAAATAAAGTTTAGGCCAAATCAAATGAATTGTTTTGTGGGAAGGTTATTCTCCTTAATATTTTTCAATTTAGAATTTTTTGGTTATATGCCAAACAAATGATGGTACTTTTTTTTTGTTGCATTGAGGTCTAGGATGTGTCAATCATATCCCATTCTTTGACAAAGGATTAGGGAGGTTATGTTGGTTGCAACTCATCATGGATCAAAATTTGTTTAATGTAGTTTGGTTGCAAAACTAAACTACAAGGTAAAGGGCAAGATCATCTTGTCATCAAATATTATTTTTTTGGGAGGAAACCCAAGGGGATGAAATTCATGGTTAATGTTTCTAACACAAAAAGTTGAAGTAGACTACACTATATGACTTAGACCTATAGCTTCGAAGAGAGCACTACTATGAGTGCTAGGGTGCTTGAGAAGATCCAACATATGAGCAAAAGTCAAATCACAAGGCTCACTAGAAGTGGGATACTAAACTTCTTAGTTTGTATCAAGCTCTACAAGCCCTAGCATATCTCATTTGAGGGAATGAGCATGTGGTTGAGGTTGAGGCCTAGATTTTGAGTTGTTTAAGTATGAGAATAGCTCAACAAATAACTATTTCTCTCAAAGAAGTGTTGAACAAGCTTGTTGCACTCTCTACATATTGATGTATGATGCTCCTTAAGCTTATGAAAGTTGCAATAAAGATCGCAATTATGTTGTAGGGGAAAACTATTATGTCTATTTCTATATTG
The DNA here is from genome assembly GCA_007258455.2 of Sequoia sempervirens. NCBI lineage: Eukaryota > Viridiplantae > Streptophyta > Pinopsida > Cupressales > Cupressaceae > Sequoia > Sequoia sempervirens. Next base: position 39,312 of record VDFB02111517.1, on the reverse strand, counting down.
TCTCTAATGGTGGCATCCACATCAATGTTTTCACAATGTGAGTGTTGTAATTTAGAGACATCATTTTTGTTTTGTGGGATGATGGTATAAGTTTCCCATTTGTATCAATTTACCATGAATGTCTATCAACAAATGTCTAGTTTATGCTTAAAGCACTATCCATGGCCTCGTGATAAGATTGACAAGAAAATTTCTAAACTCCTCAAGAATGTTTATTTTTAGTGAATAGAGGAATTGATCAATGGAGGAATTGGTCACCAAGTTCCCTCGAATCCATGTGAGAATAATTGGGTGAAGCATAAAGCACCTATCTCCATTGAATGATTAAGTGGACCAATGATTCACCAAGCTCATGTTAGGCTTAAAGGAACTCTCTAACATCATTTTTGATTGTTTGTTTATGAGAAAGGACTTAACAAATTCACTCAATAGTTGTTGAAATGTGTGGATGGAAGCTTCAATTAATCTAAATACCACTACAAGGTGATTCCCTCAAGGGATTTTAGAATTTTTAGCCACTAAGGCATCATAGTTGAGAAAATTATTGAAAGCAATCATGTATGCCATGAAATGGGTGAGGATCTCCTCCACCTTTATATTTAGGTAGGCCTACTAATGGTCTAGGAATATTGTTTCTAATTTTGATCCAATTGTTTGTTAAGGCATTCCAAGTAATGCTTGAACCTATATCAAGTGTAGAAGGGAGATGGCCTTGACACCAATACATTGGGATACTATCCATAGTTGATTAATTAATAGTGTGGCTATAAGGTGAATGTTGTCATGTGGATCATAAATTAGCCCATTTGATTTCCAAGTTTTTAATTAATTGCTTGAGACTAGCCAAAAAGAGGCTAAGGTCAATTTGTTATTAATGGTTTAATGGAGGTGATGGACAATTGACATCCATTGAAAGCATCAACATTTGCAAATAGGTTGGTACAAAAAGAGGATGATGATGACAAGGAAGATAATAAAGCATCACCTCCAAATGGAGAGGCCAATTTTTAAAAGCATAATCCCAAGTTCAATTTTGCAAAAAATGAATGAAGATATTATACCCGAGCATATCAACAATACTTAGTTGTAGACAAAGGCATGCCAAATGATGTCATTTGTTTTGTGTGTTCTTAAGGGAATAACCCAAATGTTGGAAAGAGCTCCATGATGATGATGTTCATTAAGCAAGTGGTACTAATATCCCTTGGTCTTGGTGGGTAATTTCTTAGGATTTATTTCCAATTAGTGACTTCACACCAATTTATAAACATAAACAAACGATTAAAAAGGAGTTGAATTTCACATCAAGTTCACTAATCATGTATGCACCAAAATGAGCATGCAACACCAAAGAGGGTGTATGTTGCTTCTTGGGGTCATTGCAAAGAAAGTTATCAACATTTGAAGGGTATGTAGGAGAAAAACCAAAATGGAAATACTCAACTAGTACCTATTTGACCAAGAAATTTCACTCAATGGATTGCCTAAATGTTGCTTCAAGTGGTATATATCATCATCGGACTCAAAATGTTGACCCATGGGTGAGACCCTGTGTGATGGTGCAAGAATTGACACTTGCAAACCACTACTTTGCTGGTTCCTATAAAGATTTATTTTCTTAACAATATCGAGAGTGTACCTCACCTTCTATGCCCCATATGGCATCAATATCACAACTAATGGGTTTCATATTAACACAGTTAATTACTCATACTACCAAACCTAAAAATAAAGTTGCACGAAAAACACACAACACATACCAAATTACAACATAAAGAATGAAACTCTTTTAGTTGATGCAAAATTGCTCAACCCGTTGACTACTACATCAAATTATCTCTTCTTTAGAATCCCTAAAGAAAATTGTATTGCCTTAAAAGACTTCCCTACTCTTTAAAGCACTAAAATCACCCACTTGAAAACTATAAAATCTTAAGGCGAATGATGCATTGATCCTTTTGTGTGCAAAAAGTATTGACATTCATAAAAGGACAAAGGTCAAAGGTGAAACATATAGTAGCGTACTTCAAATGATAGTTATGAATAGTTGAACCCATTGTTTCACATAAGTTGCAGAAGTTTCGAATCATGGAAGGTGTAGATTCAATGCAATGGGCTTGGGGTACATTCCATAGAGCTTGGAGTCCATACACCGTCCCATACAATATTCTACCAGGATATTTGTACAATTTTAGGCAACTCTACCAAGTAAAAGCATTGTTCTTCTATCATTTTTATACCTCATTAATCATAATCTGTTATATTTTTATTATAAATTTGTTGTTTATCCTATGTATTTTGGTTGCCTAGTAATTTTCGTATTATACTGCAACTGTTTTCAGTACTTAACTCTCCAAAATAAGCTAATAGCAGTCAAACATAAATCTATAATACTGTTTATACCCTTGTATAAACTGAGGATTATATTAAACTTGTGTCCTTGGGTTAGAGAATCTCATTGTGTAAATCCAGTTGTTACGTGATTTAACTGAGGATTAGAAACTATATATAGCATACATGTAGCTTTTCCCTGACCGATAGCAATATAACTAGACATATGTAGATTCTTATTAGAAGTGTTGAATTTGCCAAGGCTAAGTTGGCTACAAGCATAAACCATCTGGTAAAAACACCAATATCAATTAACATAAATAATACATACCAAGTGCGATATGGAGCGCAATTTTTGTAAGTTATCTAGTAGATTATATAATCAACCTAGGATTGTGGAGACATAATGCATTGCTCTACAATACTCATAACAGACGTTATATTGTAGATATTGTCTATAAGCCTAGGAAAGTAAGCTCGATATCATATCATGCATTTCTATTGATTCCAACACCTGTTGGAATGATACCGCAATAAAGAATAATCGAATTGAACATTTGAAAACCATTTAAATTTGTCTCAACCCCAAATTTATTGAAATCTGTTCAACATCTTAAGCTCAAAGCATATCTTAGTTTTCTGAACTATTTGGAGTAGAATGTTCGAGCAAATCATAACCACTACGGGAAATAATTTGCCATGTGCACACTATGGGATTTTAATTAATCAGGAAGTATTTCATAATGACAAAATGAAATATGCAGCCATTATGAATGTAAGTGTCCTATCGCATCTTTAAGCCCATTTTGGAACATGTTTTTGAAATAAGATAAGTAGTCACATTTAACAGTCCAGAAATGCTGCAAACTCCGCATAAGCGTGATAAATAAAACAAGCATTATTCTAATGCTTGCCCAACAAATTCCAAGAGAAAAATAACATGAGATCAAGCATCCCAATGATTTGCCAATTTATGCATGCAACACAACAGCATAGACCTAGAAACTGGAGGATAATGTGTCCCCTAAACCAACATGCAAGATTTAGGTTGGAATAAGCAACAAGTAAAGATCATACATTCTATCTGGCCACTCTTTACATGATAGTACAGTTCTTACATTCTTGGGTATAGAAAACTTTATACTAAGCTCAAATATCCTTCTTCAAGAGAGCAGTCCAAATATTTTGCCACAGCAAGAGCCAAAGTTGGATGATTTATTCTCACGCAACGCAACTGACTGCATTAGTCTCTTTTTTATTCTGCGCTTATATACAATCCTTAAAGGAAGCTTTGAATATCATGTTTTCTATTCATCTTCTCCTTCTGGAGCTCTGACGTTCTTAGTTGGGTCCTGAAAAACAGGTAGAACACATTCTCAATTACATGAAAAAATTAACGCCTAATTTTCAACAGCAGGCAATGAGTAACTAGCAACAAGACAAACCCCTACAAATTTCCAGACTAAATAGAAATAACATAAACTCACCACAATGCAAACATAAACATAATGCAAATCAGGGTCCTCACTGTGAAAATCTGTACCAAGGCTTCCATCATCATCCACTGGAACAGGTTCGGTTACTGCCAAGGATGTAGTTTCCAAAGCTCTTCGAGACCCTGGTTTAGCTGCATATGGCAACCATTTTCATCATTTTCAATTTAAAGAATCAAGAAACAGTCGCATACAAATAGTTATTGCAAAATTAAATTAATTAAATTTCACATCTTCTAGAACCTCAATCCAGACTCAATTCAATGGTGACAAAATATAATATGAAATAAATACACCTTACAGGAATAGCATATCTATAATTATACAACAAAAATTGCAGAGAGAAGGATGCAGTAATGAAATACTAGTGAAAATGCTTAAAGATATAAATATTAAGTCAAAATAAAGTTTCAAGAAGAAACAAGAAATCTTTAAAATATTCATAGCTTTCTCAACTATATTGCACAATGCATTAATAACAAAATATTTGCTTCCTCCACATAAGTTCTGCTAAAAGAAATTTTATATTAGAATAGTTCTACAGTTTAGTTTCTTTTCTTTTTCCAACTATGTTTCAATATTTCCATTCGCTAAGAAACTCCTGTCCAAAAGGCCAACTTCATTGATTTGAAGGGGTATCTTGTACCTCTCCAAGAAAAAATCACATGTTCTATGCAGCTGAATTTACGCTTACATAGTCTTCATTTTGAGCACAATACTCTATTGGCTTTGCATCTTGCTAGCTCGGTAATCCAAGCAAGTTATTCACTCCCTTATGCTAGTTCACACCTTGCAAATTACTTTGGATAAAATCATGTTGGCCTTGTGTCCAAAGTAGGTAAACTGAGAAAGTTATTCAACACCAAGCATCCTTAGAACAAGTTCGAATGTTTTCTGGAAGAATTTGCAAGACCTGTAATTTCAAATCAGATTTACAGTTCACATCTTCAACACCCTTATAGCCTGTGAACTTCATACTAACTGAGCATTTCATTGTGGAATAAACAAAGGCTTAAATTGTAACAATGGACCATAGGGTGTGGATGATAAACAGTCCTCATCAATCTTTCCCAACTTGTAATAATTCATGGATCCAAGCCCAATTAACTCAAATAGCATTTAAATCCTGTATGGCTTAGCCTAATAGCTTGGCACAAAGCAAAAATAACATAAAAATGAAGATGGTGAGCAATGCATCACAAAACATGGATGGCAAGCAACCAGGTTCACAGATGCTGGTAGTTGTTTCTAAACTAACCTTGTAACATGTGCATGTGTAACATTCATATAGCAATTCAAAATCTTCTATGCCATCATTCATCAACAAGAGAGGTACAATTACTCCATAGAGAAAGGATAGCAAGTCATTGTTTCGTAGGGTTGTGTTTGTGGGGTCTTGACAACCATCTTGGACATTCTAGGATGGCAACTAGTCATCCCTGACTCAAACAAAAACTGGAAAGTCCCTTTATCTTTTGCTTAAATTGGGGCACCCTAGTATTCCATGGACATCAAGGCATCCCACCACACTAGCACCTTTTAAAAAGCCTTAGTTACTAGTTCAGCCTTACAACCTTGTTGATTTGAGTACAATCCATTTTGGGTCAAAATCCTAGTTGGTGCAGCCAGGGGCAGGGGTGCAGTTAGGGTTTAGAACTTCCTTGTGGGTTCAACCCGAACAAACCAAGAACCCATGATGAATTTTGATGGGTTTTCCTGATTCCATGACAAACTTAAAAAAAAAATTGCTTTCCAAATCATAAATCAATCCCTAACCCTAAAGGGAAAATTGTTGGGTGTGATTTCATGCTTGTTGCTATCCAACTAGATGTGAATATAATGTCGTCGTCGACTTTGCCCTAACAATCATGCCAATTTATTCATGATGAGGTAGCGTAGTACCCAATTCCTTTTGAAAAGCAACATTAAAAATATTTGGAAATATGTACATTTTGTTATTAGGCAGCAAATATGTAAACATTTTTATTTCGATATGTTTTTGTTTGGACCAACCCAAAACAAACCCAACCCCCAAAGAAACTTGACCAAATCCCAAAACTAATACCAAAATCGATAGCTTAGTAAAAAGCAAAAATATGGGGGAGGATTCCATGAGCTTGTTGAGACTGAGATGAAGCCTTCTCACAGAGTAGGGAGTAAAGTGAAGCCCGCCAAGCTGAATTTGTGACATGTGATTCTAGTCAATCTTTGTCATAACTAGGAAGACACTTTCCTCATACAAACTCCAGTTGAGCCAAAATGTTTTCACAACAAAATGATAAATATCAAATCATTGGCCCTCGTCCGCGTGGTACAGAAGGGTGTGTCACACCAACATCGCCTGGTCACGTTAAAAAGTTTGTCCAGTGCACTGCAGGTTATAGGGGGCATAAATTGATTCCTGTAGTACAAAAAAAAACTCCTTGGCATCCATTTTTCTATACAAAAGCAAGAAAGTAGACATGAGGACATCACTCGTTAGAAGCAAGGAATAAAGCATGCAAACACAAATGAAATTAAGGGACCTATTGAATAAAAAGAAAACCTGTGATCTGATCTTATTGGTGGTGACCAAATGCCAACAAAGAGATCCTTATCCTAGCATCCCAAGGATGTCAAGGCATCCCACCATGCTTGCACCTTTTGAAAAGCAAAAAAAAAATGCTTGTCGTGAGCTTGTTGTGACTGAGATCAATCCTTCTCAAAGACAGTAGAAAGTAGAGTGAGGAATCCAAGCGGCCTTCAAAATTTAGAGATGGAAAATTGATGGTGTCCTATTGAATTTGTCACGTGTGATTTTGTTCCATTTGTGCAAGAACTGTGAGAACTCTTTCTTTGGACAAACTCCAGTTGCATTAGAATGTATTCACAAACAAAATGTTAAACATCAACTCCACGTCATCCATTTTGCTATACAAAAGCAAGAGCACAGACATGAGGGTATCACTTGTTAGAAGCAAGGATAAAAAAACATGCAAACATAGATGAAAGTCGGGACCTATTAAATGAAAAGTTAAGCTACCAAACCAAAATCAGGTATCGATCCAGTACACCAATACGACAAAAAAAATTAGGGGGTTGGGAACGTTTTGGGTATGTCCATACAAAAAACATAAAATTATAAATATCATATAATATAAATAAATAATATTGATATGCTGAAAAGTTTATAAATGAAAATTTATTAAAATTATATTATAATATATGCAACTAAATGGTAAAATATACATATTTAACTATAACCATAAAAATAAAATATTATAATATAAAAAAATTAGAAATCTTCATACTAATATAACTGAATTTAAATTAAACATTGGAACAACACCCAAGATTCTTCAACAAGACTATGAGATAGTCGCATAATTATGAAATCATGTCAAGCAAAGAATTCCTTCAATGTTGGTATTTTTAATTTAAAGCTCGAACAGAAAAATCTAGGGAGAGTTGCATTTGGCATTTTCCGGGTCTCCTATGTTTGTCGATCATCACTATTGAGGAAATTCATCATGTTTTTCATTGTTGTTGATCACTATTCTTTCCTTTTGCAGTTCATGAAACTAACAAGATGGCAAACAATGCTATCATTTAGGGTTTTACAAGGGTCAACAAATCAAAAAGTCAAACATAAATGCTTGAAAGGGTTTTACATCCTGCCCTAGAATCATCCAAGTTCATCGGGTGACAGTTCCAAACATTTCAATGGTGAAAAATTTGAGCCTTGGTCAAATCTGCAAATTATTCAAACCAAAATCCAATTCTGAGACTAATCATACCCGAAATCAGCCTAAAAACTTATAGATTTGATAATCAAGATAAAAAGAAAACTCGTGATCCTTATCCTGTGTTCAGATATGCAACAGGTGTGATGAAAGGTATAAAATTTCATATAGTTGGGTGAAAGCCCATTTGTGTGTCGTTCCTGGAAGGGTAATCAAAGCCTACTCCAGAAAAGAATGGTGCACCTATGCCACCTCATAAAATAGAAAAATTTATCAAATAGCAAGAGGATACAAATTTAAGAGTTGTCCTTCGAACAAGGCATCCTTTGATGAGAGGAAGCAGGTCATGGAGGCCATCTGCCTCTCCATATCATAGCATTGTTCTTGATGTTTTAGTAAAGAAACACCCATTTTTTGGTAGGAATGAAGAGCCTGCTAATGTGAAGAGAGCAAAGGAACTATTAGAGAGGGCATTAAAAATTATGTTAGAGAGATTGTTGATCAAACAGTTGCAAGATGCCTCTACGCAAATGGTTTGTTCTTAAATGTTTTTTGATCACCGTATTAGCAAGACATGATGTGTAAAGTAAATGAAGCTCCAAAAGTGTACATGGGCCCAAGTTATGAGAAGATGTGCAACATCTTATGGTTAAAGGAGGTCAAACATATAGAAAGTTCATTGGCTCCCATTAGGGCCTCATGGAAAGAAACAAGGATGTCCATCATTTTTGATGGATGGAAGGATGCAAGAAATAGGCCATCAATCAATGTGATTGCAGTGTGCCTTAAAGGGGCAATGTTATTGAAAGTTGTGGATTGTGAGGAGCAAGTGAAAAATGCACAATTTATTGCTAACATCCTTATGTAGTGCATTTAGAAAGTGGGTCCTCAAAATGTTGTCCAAGTCAAGACAAAGCAAAGAATTGTGGAGCACTTAGTATTTTGGTTGAAACACAAATCTCACATATATTTTGGGCCCCTTGTGTTGTCCACTTGCTCAACCTCATGCTAAAAAAGTTGGGTAGGAAAATAGATTAGATCAAACAAGTCTATGCTAAGGACAAAGAGATCCAAATGTTCATCACAAAGCACCACATGTAGCATGACATTTTTAGAACATTTTCGTGATTGGAACTGTTGAAGATAATTCAAACAATGCAATTTTAAAATTTTCTGTTTAACTTCAGTAATTTATTTTTAAAAATTTAAGTATGTATTCTTCTTTTTTTTATTTTTTTTATTTTCAAATAGGTCGCTAATACTAGATTTGCATCCAACACAATCATCTTGAGACAATTTGTGAAGGTGAGAGAGGGCACTTTCTAGCATTTGGTCCATATGGAGGCAATCCAACAATGAGGGCAGCAAATGATCCTAGATGACACTTGGTGGGATTGCGTGGAATATCTTCCTAGTTTCATTGAGCCCATCATGAGTATGATCCTCTTTACTGACATGGATAAACCTTGTTTGAGAAGATGAAGTCCATTATAAATGAAAAAAAAAAAGAATTCTAGAAAAACTTTCTTCAAAGAGATGTTGAGTATGCATCAACTCAATGATTGAGAAGATGAAGTCCATTATTAATGAAAAAAATAAGAATCCTAGAAAAACCTTCTTCAAAGAGGTGTTGAGTATGATCCTCTTTACTGACATGGATAAGCCATGTTTGAGAGAGATTTACAATGGCATTGACTCAATGATTGAGAAGATGAAGTCCATCATAAATGAAAAAATTCAAGATCAATTTGTGTTGAGCATTGGAACATAATGACCACTCCACTCCATCTTCTAGCCTTTGCATTGACTCGCAAATATTACAGCAAAGACATCCTTGCTATAACCAAAAGGGTGCCACCATACCATGATGCAAAAGTCAACGAAGAGTTTAAGAAAGAACTTACTAAATTCTTCCTTGACCCCTAATATGGAGGATGCAACTATCAATGAGTTTGCTCATATTGTAGCCTCCATTGGTCAAAGTGTTTCAGTTCTCCATGACAAATATAGGAAGGATGCTTACTCTTTTGTTGGTACTTCAATGGCCATAAATTGCTACACCTCCAAATTCTTGCAATCAAAATTTTATCAAAAGTTATCATACTCTAATTTTGATTTTTTCTTTTCATTTTAAAAGATACTATTATCAAATTTGAAGTTCTATTTACAATTTATTAATTTAACAACTCTAACAAGAGTTCACTTTGTTTCAATAGGTTCTATTTTTCTTCATTTGAATAGAATTGGAGTACATACTCCTTCATCCACTTAGTGAAACACAACCGATTGGCATCAAGTAAAGCAAAGGAGTTAGTTTGTGTGAATTTCAATTTGCACCTTCTTACTCACAAAGATGATGAGTACAAGAAAGGAGTAACAAAGTTGTGGGATGTAAACCCAGAGCAAATTGGCTTAGAATTTTCTTCTATTACAAAATCTTTATTTTTTGAGGAGTCGAGTAGCCAACATACTTTTAGTTCGAGTGGCAATGGGGTTCCATGTGGTTCTAATCTACTTGCATCATCTATTGTTGATGATGAGGATATTGGTCTTAATGATAACCCATATGATGTTGATTAGTAATTGTATTATTTCAGTATAGAACAATGGTTATCTATCATGGCATTCAAATTTAACAAACTGATATCGAATTAGTATATTGTATTTCAAATTATACAAAAATGTATCTTCTTTTATACAAAAATGAAAAATTCATCTCAACATGTATCAGAAGTACTAAAATGTATCTCCTTTTATACAAAAATGTATCTCTACATTCCTTCTCTCCATCAAAGGCTCCTACATCTATTTATATCAGTTCTTGGGATTCTATCCTTACATTTTAAAATAGAAACTAAAAATTATAACCATTCAAGTCCCACAAAATAACATCAATCAAATATTGATTTTATTTGGGTAAACAAGGGAGATCTTCTCTTTCTCTAAGTAGACAACTTGCAAACCTCATAAACTACATGTACATAGGACAAATTATTTAAATTAATGATTCCCTAACCTTCCTTCAACTTCATTCCTAGCTCTGAGAGATCACCAGAAATTCTCTCTATAGAGAAAGGCTGGTATTTTCAAGTAATGCATTGACCCTTTCAATCTTGATTGCTGGTACCACTGCAAACTCATCCAGAAAGCTCTTGCCAACTAATTTCAATCCAGTGATCTCCTGCCTAGGCTGTTCCAACACTGCAAAAATTAATAGCTTGAATGCATCGAGGACCTTCAAGGTTAATCTAGGGCCCCTCTGGGGTTTTCAGTTGTGTCAAGAAGAATGCTGTAGCTCAAGATTCTTCCTTTGTGATGTCAAATAAAACTAGTTCCCCCATTTGGTTCAAACTCTTGGATCATCACCAACAGGTCACTCTTGTGATTCTTTACAAAACTTGACAACCTTCCATATTGGGTATTTGACGGACGCTAAATCTATTGTTTGCCCCTGTATATCTTGTTTCTATCTTTTGTTTGAAAATATTTGGCTAAGAGATTTAACAACAGGGGTGGAAATTTATCTATTCCCTTTATGTGCTTTGGTCAGCACATTATCTGCAACCACAGCCAGAATTTTATTTCCTCTTCATTTTCTACGTAGTAATCCTCTTGACCACCTCATTTTCCTGTTTCATTTCTACCGCAGGCTCTCTCAGATGACCATCATACCCACATTCACAGACTTTTGCTTCTCCATTTCAAGTATTTCTCTCCAATCTGAAGATGGGGTTATTATGGCCAGTGCTTGATTTAAGGAGTTGAGTTGGGGAATTTGTCTTAATGCAACAGGAGGAATTTGAATTTCACCAAAATTTGGAGAACAAGGGAACACAAGAGGTACATTTGGGATCACCCCTGATGAGCCCATGAGACTGGGAACCTCAGTACTTAGAATCATTGAACACTAATTACCAGGGTCCACTTGACCATTTAAGAACGTTATTTTCTTCGAGTCAACATACATAGTAGTTAATGAAGTAATAATAAAGTAAACAGATCTACTAGCCTACCTTTTGAGACAGAATATCAAATGGCACATCCAAATAACATTGGGACAGGACTCAATCTGTGTCATTGAAGACAAATCCAAGAAAAAGATGAAGTAAAAGAAGAAAAAGCCATAAAAAGCAGCGAAGCAGCAGAAACAGGTAATGTCCCCAAGGCATCAAACCTAAACAACATCCTTGCCAGTAGCACTAGACTCTTCAAGGACTCTTCTCTGACACAGTTAAAGCAAACATCTGAGAGTTTTGAAACCCAAGGACAAATTGTTTCAGAAGAAAATAAAGAACCTGAAGGAGCATTAATCTGGAAGTCAATTAGAATGGTTGAGGATAGCAAAGTGATTGAAGAAGAAGTAAGACATTTCCATGCTTACTTAGAAGAAAGAAAAGCTCAACAGTTCTAAGAGAATGTATGTCCAAACTTCCCACTTTTATGTTCCGATTTTTAGTGGAACATATGTACAAAATTATACGTAGTGTTAAATACATATCATATTCACTGAGTACAATATTTCAGGGTGTCTCTGAATATCATTTGGATTTGCCAGTGCAACAAATAGCTATGATCATTATATTTATTTTTACACTGCATAGACCAAAACTAAAACACGAAATGATAATACGATGCAAAAAGTATTTGTATCTAACCCTGGGCTTTCAAAGAATAAGTAGGGTTAACTATTCAAAATGGAAAGACGTGTTATTTTTCTGTGGAAGGTGCAGACAACACCTTTTCATGTCTTTACTCTAGGAGATACCTACTTTTTCCCAAGAAATTGATGAAACATAAATGCCAGAATTGCACTCAGTTATGCTTCTCAGCATATCATAAAACTTCTTTTAAAAAATTATTAACAATTTAACAACAACGCCAAAAGGATTGGCAACAAAATTTCTTGTTCATTCTTATCAAAGGTAGGAACAAATGACCAATTAAGGGGGTAAGCAACAAAAGGACAAACAAAGAAAAGCCATATGGGAAGCCCTGCCAAGGAAAACAATCAAAATAAGCTCCAATGGGGCTTCTCATGGGAACCCAAGGATGGTTGATGCCGGATGCATGCTATGAGATCAGCGGCATCTTCATTGAAGGGGGGGCTCTTACCTCATCCTAGGAAAAACAAACAAGGGATCCAAGTTTCCAACAATATATCACTGGTATAAGGCCTCAAACTAGTTTTGGGCGAGGGGGGCAAGGAAAGTCATTGTAGAAGGATATTTACCTAGTTGGAAGATTCAATTTGTCCTCAGAGGTGCTGGGGACTAAGCACATAACTTTTAAGGTAAAACACTTCAACATTACTCCAACAAATGCAATTGACTGGCAGACCTATTGGCCAATTACAACATGCTTGGATGATTGGAAGGAACTTCAAGATCTCCTTATCCAGAGCTGTCTTTCCACGTAATGACATTATAAGGTGGACTAGAGGTATGAAAAATTAATGTTTTAGGGAGAGAGAGAGAGAGGAAAAATAAAATAATTAAGAAAGATGAGGGCAAGGAGTTGTGATTGAAGACATTAAAGCTTTAGGAACATCAAAGGCAATCATCAGAACAACTGAGGCCATTGAAAGATTTAAGGTGGCCCCTATTGCCACATACATGGTCATTAAATGAATCCCTTGAGAGGGACATAAAAGGAAAATAACCAAAGCAAAGTGAGCAAATTCAAAGGCAGGTGTGAAGTTCTCAATATGCACAGCAATAGCATAGTATAGATTACAGTGCTCCACATAAGCAAGAGCAGTCTCAGATAGATTAATGGGGAAAACATTCAGGATTGACAGCAGTGACACTAGCAATGATCAGGAGCATTCTGGGTGAATCTGGAACAGCAAATACTCGTGCAAAGTGGATAAGTGTGTTAATAGAAATTGATTTTGAGGTAAGTCTGGCAGCCATAGTACACAACAAAGAATTTTGTAATTGGATAATGGAAAAAATTAGTTTGGATGAGACATGTAATCCTAGGAATGAAAATCCTCCATACGAAACTCAGGAGCTCTGTGCAAAAGAGGAGATGAATCTGTTGAGATATGGAATACAAATGGTACACAAGCATTTGCAAGGAAGCTGTAAAATTTGGACTTAGTATGTCAAAGATTTAAGGGTTCTGCATTGTAAAGTGCAGTGTGTCTAGCTCTCTACCTTTTCCAATTCTGAAACAATGCAGGTCAATTACAAATCCCCTCCAAAGCATGCCAAACTAGAGCCTAGACTTTGTTTTGGTATTCTCCACTGAGGTTGCACAGCTGTCAGAAGAAGAGCACATCAAGGGCAATGCAGGAATAGTTTCTGCACCAACATAAATGGGCAATTAATCTCCCTCACTGCCATTCTCAGAGGTCAAGGCCTACATCAGCATCAAAAGAATGTAAGTTTGAGGTCTCTAGTCTGAAAAATTATGCTTATGACTGCCGTTTATGGATCTTGTGTATGGTTAGCAGAAAAGGAAAAAAAATTCTTAATATCAGGTCTGACACATAATGCTTCATTTTGCTGTAAATATGTACGAATCTGGAATGTTATTAAGGGTTTCCAGTTTTGTCTAAAATGATAAATGAAGGTTCAGTTAATCAGAAGTGGCCTTTGGAAGAGATATACCTGGAAACCTTATATATGATACTAGAAACATATAAATAGACTTCACTCCTGTATTTGATGGTGCTATTTTATGTTAATTACAGTTTTTGATTTGGCTGTTTATGCTGCTTTCTATGAGTGAGGGACCATTCGCAACCCCCTGACTCACCAATTGAAAAGAAGGGTAGGAACAGGTAGCCAACATGACATCTCAAGGAACAGGTTAAGTAGCAGGACTATCCAACATAACTATATACCATTAATGTTAAAAACTCCAATATTTTCAGTTAAAAAAAAATGGACAATCAAGAGCGTTGTTCAATTTTACAAACCTACAACATGAAGAGTTATCCTCCACAATGGTGATTTCAGATGCGGAATTCGCACATGGGGACCACCATAGGTAATCTGTAAAAATAGCAGATCAAGCATCAAATTTCCAGGCTCTGATTTTATAGAATGATATTGAAAACATCCATTAACAGAACTAATGTACTGCCAGCTGAAAAATTGTAGAGCACAAATTACCAGAATATATACACCTCCTGGCTTCAAAACCCTGTATCAATAATTAAATACTTAGAAATTTATGAATTCAAAACAAAGGCACTCCAGTGAAATCAAAATATAATGATGCTCCATGTTACCAAAATTTCTGATTAATCATGATTATTCAAACTCATTTAAAGTATTTCATTTTTCTTTTTCAAAGAATTGTTGGTTTTACCTTGTTTTACTCCCAATTTATCATTTTTCAATTCTATCCACTTTAATCACTGATTTTTTTATTTATTTACCTACAAACTCTACACCATGCATACCTGCGAATCTCCTCAAGCATTTTTCTAGCACTCTGTTGAGCATTAGATCCACACTGCAGAAGGCAGTAGAAGATTTTTAGAGTGATATCCCTCATCAATATTTTATCCTTTTTCATAACCAATCAAGACAATGCCTGGGATAACCAAAAGCTTACCATGAGGGAATCTAACATTCCTGGTGAATAGGAGCCACGTACATGTCATTTGAATAGAATAATCACACAAAAGACAATTCAGAACATTATTCTAGTACGAACATTATTCAACCTCAAACTCTCCCTAACTCAGTAGCACGAATATTTACAAAATACTCAAGCACATACATAAAGAAAAGAGAATTCAAATCATTGACAATGAGGTAGTGAAGTTTCAGTACAAGCCTTTTTTCGAAGAAGGCAGGTGCTACAACAACATAACTCTGCCCATACCTTTATCAATAACAGAATCAAAAGAACTACTTCCAAAGGCTGACATATCTCGGACATCCATTGTTACATCTGTGTGTCTAGTCAGGAAAGCGTAGTGGAGTGACTGAAACATTTTAAAGAGAGAATACAAATTTGGAAATCTTCATATACACATAATAGACAAAATCTAGATGATTGACAAGTAAAAACTGATATGGTGTAAAAATATACTCAAATGGTAAAAATATATTGAAAGAAAATAAAGGATACATTTTAGCTGGGGATAATCCTGGTACTTTTTCTGCATAGCCTCAATAACAACAGAGGAAATATCAATGTTTACAATTTCCTTGTAGCCATCATTAACCATGTCCTCTGAAAGCACTGTTTTGAACACCAAAAATCATAGCATATAAATTAAATTTTACAGAAGATTAAAAAAAATTATTCTTTGGAAGAAAAATTAAAGAAATTTCACAAAGCATTTTACCACAACTAAAAACACCATTAGAACATACTTTTAAAATACAGAGGGCACCTACATTCCACATAAACTCATACAAGTTTTTAGAATCACAAATAGTATTGATTCCATAAAGAAATAGTGACCAGAATATCACAATTATAAAGCAAGCAAAAGTATGGCTATTCGATTTGCATAAATAATATGAAATATAGAAAATATTATTGTATGTCCAGAAACAATTTGACAACTAAACGGGTGTCAAACAATCAACAGAATAATTAAAATAATATTCGTGCTGACCAAAGAAATACAACAAAATAGAAGTTCGTAACTTTGTGATACTTCAAATTATTGGTGGTGATGAACTAACTATAAAGTCAAAGGAAAACACAATAAACTCCTAACCATTATAGAACTACATCAATATGCTTAATCACAATTGAGTGAAATATGAGAGTAGAAAATAGAAGCAATCATAAGGTTACCGTGAATACTCCACGATCTAATAAAACTTTAAACCCTTCGTGTCATGTCCCCAAATTGATTTGAAATTCAACCTTTGCAAAGGCGGGAAAAAGTGTTTTTGAACACTAGTTTTCATATTTTCATTAAATATAATAATAATATTTGAAGTAAATTAATTAAAAATAAATAAATAAATAATAAACAAAATAAAATAAGAATTATTTTGGGGTCGGCCTTCTTGAGAAAAAATAACAAAAAAAATTGAAAATAAGCCTAGGTCGGCCAGCTTGTGAGGAGAAGGAAAAACTAGTATAAATATAAGGTCTTTGAAGCATTTCAAAGCATCATTCAAGGAATTCATTTTCAGCAGACTTCTTCTCCTTAGGAGCAGATTTAGCATATGCTTTAGGACGAAAACCCTATTGCATAAAAGGGAGTTGGACGAAAACCTAACTCACCTTGTGGAGGACTCATAACAGAGTTCTATTTGCACTTCATTGGATACATTTGGGGGTTGGAGCATCATCATATAATTAGATTTGCAAATCAAATTTAGAGCAGAATTATTGTGCCATGTTGTGAGCAGATTGCATTAGGGTTTTGCCCTAATTTGGAGCACCACTTAGAGCAGACCTGAGCGCCCACCTTTGAAGGGCGATTTTGCATTATTTGGAGCATATTTGGAGCAGCAAACCCTAAGCACTTACCAAGGAGGAATTTTGCCCATCTAGGGTTTGATATTTGAGGACTATTTTGCATATATTTGGTATGTATAATCATAGTTTCAGATCTAATTTGTAGAGCAGAAATCTGGGCATATGTTTGGCATGTTTGAGCCCTTGACTTCTTTGTAAAATCAATCCAGAATATTCAGTTTTGTAACAGCAGAAGTTATCTACAGAAAATCATATCCGTATGTTGCATTTGAATGCCCTATCTTGTGCTTTTCATGGTGAATCTCATGTTTGATATGAATATCAATTGGTAGCATCATTTGGCATGTATTATTTGTCATGTTTCGGAACTTGTATGTTTGCTATGATATGTTGTTTGAAATCAGAAAATAAAAACCAGAAATCAGAATTAAGATTTGAGCAGAAATAAAAATCAGAATTTTAGGGCAGATCCCAGTGGGGATATTACACTCCGAAATTTAACTGTCATAAACAGCGTTGGGAAAGGTGTCTCAACCTTGCTCCTATTGTTAATATTACAGAAGGTGCGATATTCGGGTATAAAATGTGTAATGTCCCCTTTTTGGGATATACCTGACTTTTGCCCAAAAGTAACAATTCCAATAAATGCAATTCATTTACCGATAGAATTCTATAAAATTGCATAATTGCAATACAATTTAGAGAAAATCTTAATTAATTAATATCAACGCATTAATATCAAAGATCTATGATTCTATACAAATAATCTCTATTGAAATCAAAATATCCTAAATTCATTTGTATCTACTTCATAGCTTATTTCCAATAGCCAACCACATCAGGAATCTGATGGAAAAGCTTGACAGGACACCGGGAGACTGTCCTCCTCAACCAAGCCCAAGGGCACAGAATGAGCCTCCAAGTCATTCGGCCCCTTAGCCCACAAGTATGGCTGGATTGGGGTTGGCATACTTGATGAGGGAACCGGTACTGCTGCATCTTCCTATCAAACATTTCACATTGATCCCAAATATGATTGCTGATGGAAACTTATTATAATTCTAAATCATATCATTTTATTATGCCATTATAATGCATATATACAATTATATCTATATTTATATATATATATAGTTATTCCTAATTATATTTAAACTTACATCCCAACAATATCCTTGCTAAAAATTATATTTATTCCAATAGATCTCTTATAATTTCCAATTCTTATTTTCACTTTTATCCAATCTGCTTGATTGATACCTTCATATCTTCATATCTTCATGAAATGATGCACCGTTTGAAATAGAGATATTTCCAAAGGTTATGACTTTTTGTTCAAACTTAATGTTATATTTTATTTTATTCCCAATCACTGCCTCAAAAAATCTATTAATTATTAATTATATAGTTCCTTGTGGAATCGCTGCATACTAATAAGTGCAGCGAGGGGGGGGTTTTGTGATTTAAGGCAGGGGCGTGAAAAAATGGAAAAACTCAATTTCTAGACTATAGGCTTAGTTTTTGGCCAATAAAAATTCTCGGTTGCTCGACACCACCTATGGGGTGCTTGTTGCGTAGATCTTTTTGAGTACTTCAACTTTTAAAAAAAGCAAGCCCATTTGGCCAATCGGATCAAAAGTTATGGGCCCCGATAGTTTGTGTAGGAAATGTAAAAAGTTGTTGGATGCATAAAAGAGTTGTAAAGGGGAGTTACACCTATTGACCAACTTATGATACGTATTATGACACATTATAAGGCATCTTTGACTGGGAAAAAATTTGGGCATCACTTTTGGGTGGTTTTAGCTCATGGGTTTCTAATTGTAATTTGATGGTTTTGGATTTTGTATCTCCTATATATCAAGTGCCTAAGATGGAGATTGGGCGTGGAGTTTTGTAGATACTATTTAAATTGTAAAAATTCCTCCAAATCTTTGGTTGGTGGTACTCTTGTGAAGGCTTTCTCTGCAAGTGTATTGTAATAGTGATTTACTGAATAATACATTGAGTTGCTTTGGAGTGTGTTATGGTATTTATTGTTTATTTTCTCTTTAAATGTTTCTTCTTTTTGTAATTGTTAAAAGATTGAAATTTGCACAACTCTCCTCAAAATATTAGTGTAGGAAGTGTTTTCATGTAACCTACTTCCTTGCATTTGGTATCAGAGCTTGATCACATCAATTTCTAGGTGTTCGGTACAAGGCTTTTTGTACTAATTTTAGCTTGCACAGTGAGGGTTTCAATCTATTTGCAAGAAGAGATGGCAAGCACATCAAGGATAGAGATAGAGAAGTTCTCAAGCACAAACTTTGAGTTATGGAAGCTCAAGATGGAGGATGTGCTCGTAGACCAAGATCTATGGTTTGTTGTATTTGGATCCAAACTTGCAACTACATCACAAGAAGACTGAGACAAGATGGATAGAAAGGCAAAGGGTCTTATTAGACTCAGTTTGGCTGATTCAATGTTGTTGAATGTTCATGAAGAGTCTACCTCGGTGAATCTTTAGATGCTTGGAGAAATTTATCAGGGTATATACCTAATGAATAAGCTTTCCCTGAAAAAGAAGCTATATACCCTCATGATGGAGGATGGTGAATTTGTGGTCGAACATCTATTGGAAAAATATTGTTATTGATGTCAAAGGCAATTTGGTGACATTGGTGGCCCCAAAATAAAATTAATCTACTATCATGCTGATTGCCCCCTTTGGAGATTGGAGAGTAAAAAATGAATATAAATTTAACTTTTTATTTTGCATAAGGCCGACCCTCCTAAAGTTGGCACCCCATTTTGGGGATTTAAAAAATTAAAATTAAATTTAATTGTTGTTTGGGCTGACCCTATCTATGCGCCCATCTTGGGCAAGTAAAAATAAACTAAATAAAAGTTATTTGTGGCTGATATGGCCAACCCCCTTGGAGGAGTCGTCTCCTTTGGATGAAGAGGTACTTTTGGCAAGTATAAATAAAGAGTTGAAAGGAAGGTAAAAGCATTCAACTTTCAAGGAATATTATTTGCATGAAGAGCAGAAATAAGAGGTTATTCAAGCAGATATTTGAGCCCATTTGTGGAAGACATTGGAGCAAACTTAGGTCAGATTTTTGGAAGAGGTTTTAGCAGATTTGAATGATGTTATGAGCAGATGTGAGAAGACATTAAGGCAGATTTGTGAAGCATATTGTAGCAGAAATACTCAAGAAGATAAACATAATATTCATTTGGAGGTTGGAGCCTTCTAATTGAGGAGATCAGAGGTTGGTGCCTCTCATTAGAAGAGATTGGCGTCTCTTGCTGGGTTGGTGCTCAATGGTGGAGATTGGTGTCTCCAAAGGGTTGGTGCCTACGAAATTTGTAAGAAAGTTTTATACAAGCAATATTTTGCCATGGTATTCTCCTGTAATGGTTTCCATGTAAAATCCTATGTGTCTTATGTGTGTGGATTTTTGTGATTGCTTTATTGTGATTATTAAAGTTTAAATTGATATAAGTTTGGTTTATACTGATTCACCCTCTCCCCCTCCCTTCTCAATATAAATGTGTGTTTCATCAATTGGTATTAGAGCAAGTTCCTTCAGAGATAGCCTAACCGCTTGAAGGAAGATCATGGAAGCACACACAGCCGATCAAGAAGGATATTGGTTCTCCTCAAACAAGGCACCACTATTTGATGGAACGAATTATGCATTTTGGAACATAAGGATGGAAACTTATTTGAATTAGGGTTTGATATTTGGCAATTTATTGAAACTAATTACATTGCTCCTACAACCCAACCAATGGATCAAGCCCAAAAGAGGGTAAGCGGAAATAATGCCAAAGCCAAGAATGTGATTTTGTGTGGATTATTCGAGTAGGAGTTTGTGAAAGTTACGCTTTGTAACTCAGCTAAGGACATGTGGGATAAGTTGAAGAATATATATGAAGGAGGCGACAAAGTTAAGAAAGTCAAGCTTCAAACATAGGAGAAAATTTGAAAGCTTGAAAATGAAGGATGAAGAAGACATTGCAACTTATCTCCTCCGCATGGATGAGATTGTACATAGTAAATACCATTAAAGGAATTGGGAAAAAGGTGGAAGAATCCATAATTGTGCAAAAGGTTTTAAGATCTCTCCCCATGAGATTTGATGCAAAAAAATTTCCCATCGAGGAAATGAAGGATTTAGACACTTTGAAGATGGATGAGTTACATGGGATCCTCACGGCATACGAAATGAGGATGAGAAGGAAAAGCCATCAAAACGAGAAGCCGCTTTCAAAGCATCCAAGAAGATAAAGAACAAAGGATATAAATCAAGTGAAAGTTCAAGTGATGAAGAAGAAGCTCACTTTGTGAGAAAGCTCAAGAAAGGATTTGGCAAACACAAAGTTAAGTATACTCTTAAATGTTTCAATTGTGGTAATTTAGGTCCTTTTGCTTCTAGGTATCCACAAGTTGAGAGTGAAAGTAGTGAAGAGGAAGAAGAATACAGCAAAAAAAGGAAGGAAATATCACCATAACAAGAAAAAGAGTGCACGAGGAAAGCATGAAAAGAAGAATTTCTTAAGGCATAAAAAGAGTCTCTACATCCAAGAAGCAAGTAGCTCATCCAAAGAAAGTAGTGGAAGCTTCTCCAATAGCGATAAAGAAGAAATAATCTTCATGGCGATAGAAGCAAAAGGCAATGAAGACAAAAGAAAAGAAGAAAGAGATTTAAAAGAACATATCAAAGATGATGAAGAAGTGGATCTTGAGGAGGAACTCCATTTTGCTTACCATAAGATTGAAAAGCTTAAGAAATGGAATTCGAGACTAAAGTCACAACTTCAAGAGGACAACGAAACTAAAGTGAAATCATCTCAAAGTCTTGAAAAATCGGAAAAGATGATCATGGATCTGAAGATTCAAATTGAGGAAGAAAAAAGAATTGAAGAAGTTGTAAGAGATCAGCTAAAGGCAAAAGAATTGAAGTGTGAAAAATTCGAGCTTGAACTTGTTTCCTTGAGGAAGAAGTTGGGGAAATCGAATGATCAACTAAATTGAAGCATTAAGAATTCAAACATTGCTTTTCGTTTTTTCTTTCTTTTTCTGATTTGTTGTGACAACTTCATTCAATGGTTGTCTGGGGTTTCCTTCCCCCATGCATTGGCATAATTTTCTTTCAATTTGTTATGAGTGGTTTTGTTCCAAATTGCAAGGTTTGGATTCTTTTCATCTATTCTTATTATGTCAGAAATATCAACATGAGTTTCATTACTACATCTCCTATTGTCAAACACTCAAGGCTTCATGTGATCAATTGTAAGGAAAGTAGTTGTTTAATAGACATAGAAGTTAATTTACTAAATATTTTTTATCTTTGAATGTCATTTTTCATTATAAATTGAAGTGGATATTTAAAATCATATAAACACATGAATATTGATCGTATAAATTTATTTGTATTTGTATTTTAACTTACAATCTTAAAACCCACCACAAATAAATTTCTAATATTTTTATTAAAAAAAGAAACAAAAATTATTTTAACTTGCAACTTATATACAACATTACTAATTTGTCACCAAAAAACATCTAAAAAAAATTAAAATAAATATCTTTTAGGGTCTACATCTCTATAGGAAAATTACAACTTGTTGAATTCCAAGCATGTTAAGTGGAATCAATTAAGGTCATTAACAGTTAGAATGGGTTTTTATTATGTAATAAATTTTAAAAAATTATTGAATCTTAAAAAAATCTTGCAGATTACATGACAAAACCTTAAAAAAGTTGCATGCAATATCTTCATCAACAAATACTTCTCATGTTCTTGAGCAAATAATCACCATTTTTTCCAACCTTTAAATTGTATGTCTGTTGAAGGATATAAATATTTAGCCAATAGTGGCATGGTGCAATGGTTAAGTTGTTGTGTTGTTGTTCTTGCCATCAAGGTTCAAACCCCATTGGGGTGTAATTGTTGAAAATTTATATTGGGGATGAGGTCCCCAATTTGTGACCTCACCGGTTCATAGCTCCAAGTCAAAAGCATTTACCCCTCTTAATAAAAAAAAGGATATAAATATTTCTTGGTTATTTAACATTCCTTAATTGATTTACTAGAAGCCACGCATGTCTCTTGCATCATTACACTCTACAAACTCATTAACATTAAAATGTTTATCAACTTTGATTTTGCAAAGAAAAGTGAAATTGTTTTCATCAAATTTGTGCCCTTTTGAATTATGAATACAATCTTGAATCAATTTTTTATAGAGTATGTTGTTATTATTTCTTTCTTATTTTGAATGACTTTCCAACTTCAAACCTTTCAACATCAAAAGCATGTCCACATGTCACAACCAAATGCAAATGATTAATAAAAATTGCATGTACTATTGTGACAAAACATGGCATAAAACAAAAAATAAAAACTATTCGAATTACAAATATATACAAATTCATTTGTAACTTTTAAGATGACCATTCTCACAAATTTATCCATACAAAATAAAAAACATTACAATAATAATATAATTTTGAACTAATTTTTGTGGTGACATAAATTATTTGAACAAAGTGAAAACAAAATTGTTCACACAAATTGTTATGTTTTTGAAGACCTATTTAACTCATACATGTTTGTATTAATATTTAAACGGTGTCCAATATATTCAACTATAAAATTATTTTTTGGAGATTTGATATCATAAAATATTGAATTCAAATGCTTTTGTAGATTTACTTATAATGTCATGTCAGAGAGACTTTGCATGGACACATTGCACATCAATCTTGGGTACAACCAAGGTCAAATGCAATTAATGTTTGAATGATGTCAATGGTGCATTTATCGCTTCAAATAGCATTTGGTGAAGAAGGTAAAATATGACACCATTGTTTGCCTAGCCTATCTTATAGCTGTCACATATCAAGCAAAACAAACTCTTTAGAATTTTTTTTATGGTAAAGAAAATAAGGCAAGAACTAGAACACAAGCGGATTCTAATTTTGCAAATGCTAGGAGCAATCATTTGAATGAGACAATTGGTGCACAAAATCTTTCAAATATTATGAGTCAACACCTTCTTCTACAACACGTAGCCCAAACACAAGAGGAAGCATTAATTATTTTTTCACACCCAAGATCATAGATCATTTTGGAGAGTACACAATGGATGAAGAAGTCCATAAATAGAGATGGAAGAAGAATGTTCATGAACGAGGATGGAGGAAGACCATCCATGAATAGGAAAATAAGGTGATTGCAAATTTCTGGCATTACTCTAGCTTATTGTTCCATGTTGACAAGTCTCCATATTGGCAAGGTATGGCAAGTGTTATTGTAACTACAAGTCTAGGGTTCAAAGTTTCATCTTATGAGACATTGCGAGTTGGTATGCTCAATGACATAGTATAGGATGTTAAAGATTGTTGTTAATGAACATCAATTAAAGTGGGCAAAGACTAGATGCAGCATAATGTCAAATGGATGGACAGATTGAAAAAATCAAACCATCATTAACTTCCTTGTCTCTTATAATATTGGCATGATCTTTTTGAAATATGTGAATGCATTAAATAGAATCAAATCTACAATTGCATAGTTGGAGTTGTTTGACAAGGAGGTCATTGATGTAGGGCCACCAGATATAATTCAATTTATTACAAATAATGATATTGCTTATATTGCTGCTAGGAGACTCCTACTAGTTCCCCTTTTATTGGCCCATGCCTGACACATTGCCTTGATCTAACCCTAGAGGACATTGGAAAACTTGAAAGAATTGAGTTATTGCAAAAGAATCACACAATTACCAAGTTCATTTACAATCACATGAGGGTGTTGTATATGATGTGCTCCTTCACAGAAAGCAAGGAGCTAGGTTGACCAAGGGTGACAAGATTTGCTACACACTTCCTTGCACTATATATTCTTTGCCAACAAAAGTTGAATTTGAAGTGAATGTTTGTTTCAAACACATGGATGGACTTATGCTTCAGAATCCAAACGGATGGCATAACAATGGAAAAGTATATTTATTCTACAAATTTCTCAAATACAATTGAACAAATTGTATAATTTTCATAACCTCTGGTAAAAGTTGAAGCTAGTGGATGGGAAGAAATTCCCCATGGCCATGGCTAAGGCTAAGGAGGTGATGAGAGGTAAATTGAAAAAATAACAAAGATAAGTACATGTCATTATGGCACATAATCCATATGAGATGGGATCAATAGATGCACTCCCCTCTCCATGCTATTGGATACTATTTGAATCCAACATTGTTCTATAGCCCCTCATTGAAATATGATTTTGAGGTCACGTAGGGCTTATTCATATGCATAGAGAAAATATTCTCTACTCCAAAAAGTTGCAAATAGTTATGGAAGTGTAGTGTTGGAAAATGTACTCCTTTACATTTTCACACTGTGTTTGCATCCCCCTAATTAATTGGACTTAATTAAGCCTCTAATTGACCCAGTTATGCATTTAAAAGCCTAATTAATCTCGTTTTCCGAAAGGGGAACTTGTATTAAACAATTGCAAACATCAAATTACACATCTTGGAAAAAGTATGTCCTAGGTTTAGGGCCTAGGACCCATTCGCCCAACTCCTTAAGTTTAGGACCCCTTTTTTAATATGATTTTGGCGGTATTTTTATGATTCAAATTCAAATTGCAATTGTCGGTCTTTGATGTTTAATTGTTAGGAAATCATAAAATTACCTATAAATACAAGGTCTTTTTATCATTTCAAATCCTAGAATTTTTATGAGAGCATTCCTATAGCAAATATTATTGTTAAGAACATTCAAGAGCAGATTTATCAATCTTCTACATCAGCAATCAAGATCAAGATCATCATGTCAAAGTTATTTGCATTCATTCATGTTTTTGGAGCTAACATTGTGATGTAGGTTTCAAGTTTTCAAGCATCAAATCAAGTGTCAAATCAAGCATCCAATCAAGCCATTTCATGCAAGATCTAATCCTTGGAGTGATGTGTTAGACTTCAGTCCTCCAAGGGCAGCCAGTAAAGGGTTTGGTGAGTTGCAACAAGCTAGTGTTCATTCATCATTCCTTCCTTTCATTATTACTTCATTTCAAGGTTTAATTACCAAACTAGAGTTTGACCAAGGCAAACCCTTATACACCAAAAACAAACATTTTTCTCCTTTTCGTGTGTTTATAAATTTACAGGTGGAGGAGTGAAATTGGATTAAAAGTGCAACTTTGCAAAGTTGTCATCAAAGTTGTCAAGACACGGAATCTTACTTGCAAAATTTATTTCCAACTTTCCAACAATGAGATCCTGAGAAATCAAGAGTGTAGATCCAGGAGCAGAGGACCGTGAAATCAGATTTTGGACCTTTGTAGCAGGACCCATTCGCCCTAGGGCAAATCTGTCCCAGGAGGACACTCAACAATAGCTTTTGGTGACAAGTGCATGGTGTCTTACCCTTCTTAGATTTGTCGGAAGTCTGTTGTTTCTTATTGTGTTTGCTTTAATTTGATGATTCAAGTTTCACATTGCACAATTAAGCTCATTTAGTATTTTTAGTTTATCTCCCCAAAGTGCATTTCAGTCATATTTTACACTTTTCTATCATAAGGAGGAAGAGATCACATAGTGTCCCAAAACTTGGATTTGACTCACCTGAAGGGTTGTAGGTCAATCCTAATCTCTTGTGGCACTATCCTTCTTCCTAATGAAATAGGAAAAGGTGGGTTTGTGATTAGGTGGACACCCCTTTTTATGCTCTCCACTTTTAGGGATCTACACATCCACCATTCTCCCCCATTTCACCCATCCACCATTTTCTTATGTTTCAAGAAGAATTGTCAATAAACAAGCAAGGGGTTTTTCTCAAGTATGATTGTCATGCAAAGCAAGAAGACCTTCAAACTGAATGGGCTCTATATTGTGGTCATGTGCATTAAAGGTGATAAGCTTTTAGTCTATCTTACATGATATGATCTCAAAATAATGTGTTTTTAGCATAATGGTGGGATTTTTTAACTAAGATATCGAAAATCTTGGATGGCAAAACACATTTTGAGCCAACCAAGCAATTCATCTACTTGTGAGTGAATTTGAAGTGTTTTAAAACATACATTCCGCGAAATGCAACCATCTAATACAACAACATATGAGTGACTTGGTATTTGTTCACCATAACCTCTGCTTGTAGCTAAAGAAAGCTCAAAGTTAGACTTTTAATATACTTGCAATCATAGTTATAATCGTATTCATTGTGTTTTTTCACTTTAAATTTGCTAAGATTAATTTTTATATAAACAAAATCAAATACCGTTGAGGATGGCCAACCACTGACCTCAATGAAATTGATCCAAAGTCTAAGTGGGTTGCAAATAATGATGTTTTTTACAATAATGATTATGCTCTCATCAAGAAGTGCAACTATGATAACAATGTGGTTGAACAACTTAAGTGAAGCTCTAACCCAAAAGTTTGATCATTAGGACCTGCATCCCTCTAGTGTAGCTCTCTTCGTAGCAAAAAAAATTCATTAGCTACATCTAAATTTTTTGGGACTTTGTACTTAACTTGTAGGTTGTTTTGGTACAAAGTAAATTACAATTAAGATTTTGAAAAACTATTAGCATCTAGTTATAATTTATGCACTATGAAGTATGTATTATGCAATGTAATCAATGATATGAACATAAATAACAAAAATATATATTCACCAAAAGACTCTTCCTACTATGGTACAAACAACCTTTAGAAGAAACAAACAACCTTTAGAAGAAACAACCATCATTGTCAACATGTTACAATGGTCAAAGCTCAACACATCTAGATAGAAATTGGCTTCTTTAACAAACCCTACAAACAAATGTTTCCCTTTGAAAACGATCTTTTGACCAATTGGTATGCTTGCTTAGTTCGTTGGGTGTATTACTTATAGGTATTCCCCTTTTGTTTTTATTATCTCTCATTTTCTCCTTGATCTACTCTTACTTTGAAGCTATTTTTTCTTATAGGACTAATGTTGGGCATTAACTAGATGAAACTTTAAACAAGGTTCCAATAAAGGATCTTTTTGTTCGATACGTGAGATTACTAATTGGATATCACTTGTGAAAGTCCTAAGAATCCAATTAGACAACCACCACATGTATATAAACACGCAGTTTATATGTCTCAATGTTGCTCTAATATGTTTCTTGAGATATTTCCAATTTATATAATGGATATATGATAGGATCTAGTGTAATATCGTAATCTGAAAGTTACTATTAGTAATGGAAGCTTTTAATCATAATGCTTTTATTGACTCCTACTTGAATGTGTTGGATCTGTTTATGTTCGATTATTCTGTAAGGATCTTATGTTTTTCCATGAGATTCACCCAACAAATTAGATAGGCACCAATTGAGGCAATTGTGTAAACTTCTTTTAACTATCAACCATTATATTTTGTTTGCAACCTCATAAATTGAAATGATTCAGATCTTGCATGGGATTGATGTGCTTATTGATATTTTTTCAGAAATATCATTTGAATGCTTAAGATTGGTAGTGACATACTATAGAGTGTTCAATAGTGTTGTACTGGCTTAATGGGAATATCTTTGTTCATTAGTGAAACTTAGATTTCACCATGTTGTACATGATTCACCAAATGACAATAGATGGGGTGGACCAATGAAGGACCATCTTCATGAAAACAAATCAAGGAACCATACTAAGTGTTATCTGCTAGTGGATGATATAGCAAACTTCTAGTGGTAAGGAGCGCCCCAAAGTAGGATTAAGATCATCCTTGTAGTCTAGACTCTAGAGAACCTTGTGACCAATCTCTAGCAAATCATAATCTCATTGTACATATTACTGGATGTGCAATTTGGGCTCCAACACCACCATCAGACAAAATAATCAAGTTACAAAACAAACTTAGTATGGTAATTGTTGAAAATATCCATAAAACAACCATTTTTATCTTTGTACAGAAAGATCACAATTATGCCAAAAACAACCAAGGTATTCTTCGCATTAATGTTACAGTGCATTTTCCTTTTTGTCTTCCATTACATTTAGACATAATTGGGTTTTTAATTCAATTTTAAACAACTAAATAGTAACATACTCAACTAAAATGTTAAATTAAAAAGATAACAGCCTTCGATCCATGCATCAATATGCAACCAAGCTAATGAACAAAACCATAGTTTGTGATTAAAAATGTATGATCTCCAATATCCCAAGTCATGGGATTAGAATCAACCAATATATGTGGCATAATTGTAACAATGTGAATCGTGAATCTCTTTAAATGTCTTCTTGTGAAGCAAGAGTCAAGCTATTAATCACAATTTTCATTGTTAAGGGAAAATTACCAACACCAAAGAAACTCAATGAAATCAACAAGAAATGTTAAACATGTACATTTCTTGAACAAATCTAGAAAATGCAAGCATTTACAAGAAAATTCTGTTGAAATAAAACATTTATAAGAAACCTGAAAAAAATGAGTCAAAATACATGAGATAAAGCTAACATCATAAAACCTATCTGCGAACAGGTGCTAGAAATAATTTAGCTTAAGCCCATGCATTATATAGAGATCTTGATATCTTGACTAAAGAAATACATTGGTTTCCATACTTACAGAGGCTGGAGTTTATTATAAATATCGTGAAAATTGTTGTGACTATGAACATAAATCTCCAAACAATTATGATAAGTACCTATCTTCTAAGGTAATATAAAAAAGTCAAATTTATGAATGTAACAAGTTCCATTAATCAAAAAGATGAAAGTCAATAAATCAAGGAGTGATGTTGAACACCAACGATATGATCTGCATGCTAAGTCCTCGTCAGCACTAAAATTGTTATTTTGCATGGACCAGTTAGGAATTGAACCTAGGACCTCCCACATGCTCGGATGCTCTACCACTTAGCTACTGGGCCTCTTTGTGGTCCAAGGTTTTTTGTAGGCTCATTATTACTATTTGGGAGTGGCTCATTTATCCAGCATCTCTTTCATTGGCATCACTCGCAGCACCCAATCTCACTATAAGTTTTGGCATCATCATAGGTGGTGACAAAAATCCTTCTAGAAGTCCTAATGCCAAGGCCAACAATGTCAAACTAACATCAATGTTAGAGCCAACAGCACCAAACACATCCATGCCAGCAACAATTATGCTTAACTCTACCCAACGGCAAATGTCAAACATTTGATTTGTCCCACTAATTCATTTCTTGTGTCAAGTGCTTTCAAAACCAAACAATAGCTTTCTAAGTTAGCACTAGAAATTCGCTAGGCCAAACCTCTAACAAATGAATGTTGACCCACTACAAGTACCCATTCAAATTCTCTTCTTTATATGTATCGTATGCACTAAATGTACACATGCACCTCATTTAATTTAGGTTACTCCGTGAAGAAATCCCACTCTACTACTAGCAGAGAGGTATTCACACGCCTCTTCTTAAAGGTGTGTTCAATAAACAGTTAACTGAAATACAATTCTTGAACTCTAGTTTTGTTTTCTATTTGTCACTTTGCACACCGTGAATTTATATCGTATGTGTGTTGGATGCTCTCATTTCTGCCATCAATACATTGACACTTCTCATTCAATATGTTCTTCCCAAAATATCTCATGGGATCAGAATCAATGGCACTTAAAAATTGAACTTCCTATAGAACAAGAACAAGGTATAGGAGGCACAAAATTCCTACTCACATTCCTTCGCATTTGCTTTGAAGAATATCAAATGCTTCTGACTCAAATTCTATCAATCGTGTCTGTTAGATTATAATATATGCACTCAAAAACAGAAAGTGGATTCCCATATGCTCGCTTTGAACAAATTCCTCAACTGATTACCTCAAGATAGTGCCCTCAATGTAAGGCAGATGTAGATTTAGTGGTTAGAATCAGTGAAAAATTCATGTTAATCATATTCTCCAATTTGAAGACAAAATCAATGAAGATGCCTCGCATGCTCAGACTGAACAGCTCGAGTGGTACATGTTTGATAAAAGGCGCAACAAGAAGAAAACCCCACCTTTGCATCCTGAACTTTAATTAGGTTTGGCTAGAATCTACACTCTTCACATTCTATTTTCTAAGCTATTCTGATAATGGATTGTGGAGTGTGATCCAAAAACTTTTAACTTTTAACAAGATGTAAAATTACTACACAGTCTTCTGCAAAAGTTTCACAGAGTGATCTAAAATCATTTTCCTGCTCAGCCCGATATCAGTGGGAATCGCTTTGGCAGCCCGGCAAACTTCATATGGGTGGTGTCTCTCTCTCGACAGAAACCACGGCTCTACTACTGAAGACCTTATTTATTTTGAAATCATACATTCATCATACACATATAACTTGCATTCCTGAAGAATTGGTAAGTTTTGTTGTCGAGATTGTTTAAAGTGTTACGTACCTGCATTCCCGCAGCCGACCATGAGAATGCGATGGGAAGGGGAGAGATAGAGATGGAGGAGAGGAGCGAGGCCGGAGAATTGTTGGTACCAGTCGAAAGCCCCGTTGTCCTGCCTATAGCGCCTGTCCCAATATGCTGCATCTCCGTATGCCTGCGGATTATAGCTCAGGTTCTGGCTCTGATTCTGGTTCTGCTTCCCCAATGTCATTTTGCCCTTACTCTTACCCTGCCACAACAGCCCCAGATTTATTATTTTCCCTTCCTCTTCTCAAACGTTGGAACTACTCTTTATTTTTATTTAATACAACGTGGCCGTTTCTTACACCCAATTGCTATTCCCTCGTACTTTTTTGTTTTTAATGGGAAACTACTCTTTGTCCCGTACGCCTAAGTTCTCTGGATACACGTCTCTCATTGGGTGTTTTGTTGTGCTCGACTAGGTAACCGTTGATGGGTCATTTCTTCCTTTTTAAACATTTTAGGAACAATTCAAAAATTTAATTCTGTGGGTCTCAAAGGACCCCAAATCAGGTTTTTTCTTTAAACAAATAATGTCATGTTTTTTTGTTCTTTTTTCACAATACTCCATTTGTTGAACTACTTTTACGGTCAAAATCGAAGGAAAAGGATCAAACTTTTTATTTAATATTAGAGTGAAAAGGAAAATAACTTTTTCTTTAATCATTTATTAAAGTTAATTAAGTAAACAAAATAAATAAACATAATTAGTTTATACTATCTAAGTATAATTGAGAGGTTAATGAAGTGATATTTTAGTACTTTGAAAAGTGGAGGGGGATAATGATATTTAGTTTGATAAGTGAAGAGTGATATCAAATGGATAAGGATCTAGAATCTCTTTGCTATCAAATTCAAAATCAATGTCTTTTTATTAGTGTTTGTTTAAAATCATGTGTACCTTATCAGAGGATAAATTCATGTGTTTGGGACAAATCTATGATTATTACTATATACTCGTTCCTAAAATTCATCTTAGCAATATATAGGGTTTTATCCTATAATTTCACCTAATGTATTATTCTTTACTCTATGTTTCCCAAAAATTGGGGGTTGGTGGTATTTATTGATACCTTGGTAAACTTGTATGAATGAGATGGGAGGACATTATGCCTTGATCAACTCCTTTAAAATTGAACGATATCAAAAATAGCAAGCAAGCACCTAAGATGTAGATTATGTACTCTTTTTACTACACCAAATTGAAATGTATCACTATTAATTACTCTCTACAATGATTGATCCTTTGAATGCTTATGGATTTTGGGATGAAAGATGATTGGAATGAATGTCATGCCTTTAAATACTAGCACATAACATCAAATCATGCCAAAAGTATATTTGGTCAACTCAAGGTAGAATGGTAAAGGGGGCATATTGGTAAAATTTTAATTTTTAATTTTAAATTGGATAGTGACAATTTTACAACCACAACGTTGCCTCCACATCTATGTACTTCACCTATAATGGAATTATAGTAAAATCTAATTGGAAAATGGCTAAATGGAAGCAAATGCATAGGTAGGTGTGACAAATAAGTACACAAAATGAATGTATAAGTGTGTGTGTGTGTGTGTAAATGAATAGTGTAGAGATAAACATCTAGGGATATGTATTTGTGTAAATAAAAAACAACTAGTGGAATAAGCTCAACTTTTCACAATTTCATGTTATTTGTCATTACATATATGTGTATTAAGACATTATCTCAAAATAGGCACAAAACTAAAAGGGAAAGGACATCGTAGTATGCAAATTTCAACATTGTATTTTTCCCCCACTTTGAGGTGCATGTGAATCTTAAATGAACATATATCTCAAAGCATGAAGCACTCATATACTTACATGTAAAGTAAATATTTAGATACTCAAAGGATATCACCATGGGGTCCATATAAAATTATAGACCCTATGATGATAATGATCATATATTTTCACCTTTCACGTATGTCTTTTTCTATAAGATGAGTTTTTATAAGCACGCATATCTAAACATAGGAATGTAGTGATAGGAGATGCCCCTTATAAACTAGTTATATCCATAGGATACAAGGAATTATCAAAAGAGGAAAGATGGTACATAAAAATAATATGTAATCTAATTATAGAAGTATACAAGAATCAAACCATGTAGTGATTTAAGCATGTAGCAATAAATATAAAGAATATATCATGTAGGCATGTCATAGACTAGAGATAGATTTGGTGAATAAGAATATTTCCCTCGAGGGTGATATAATGGTGGTGTGGTCCTCAATGGCCTGGTAATGCTCATGTAAATGTATTGAGTATGAGGATAAGCATATGCCACCCAACATGGCATTTAAAAGAATAAGCACCAAAAGGTCGACGAGGCATTTAGTCCCTAGTGATATATAATCGAAACTATGGGCAAGAGCCTAAAATAAAAGGAATAAAGCTACGATAAGGGACAAGAGCCCACAATAGTGTGTAGTGTTGAAATGAAAAGGCAAGTCCTAAGGTATAGCAATAGTAAATATAATGTAGAAAAGAGAGAAGTGTCACCCCTAGATATAAATAGAAAGGAGAGGACCCAACACAA
Source organism: Sequoia sempervirens (assembly GCA_007258455.2). Lineage (NCBI taxonomy): Eukaryota > Viridiplantae > Streptophyta > Pinopsida > Cupressales > Cupressaceae > Sequoia > Sequoia sempervirens. The sequence continues at coordinate 5,377 of VDFB02111517.1, read as the reverse complement.
TATGCCTAGTAATAAGATGTAATCACGAAGGTCAACATATAGACGAGGGGAAGGCATGATGCCCCCTAAGTGAAAACTTTAGAAATGTGGCAATAGGATTACATAAGGTATGAAGGGAAAATAAATACATCCCCCAAATGGAAAGATATAGTAATAGCAATAAAATATATAAGGGGGAAGACATGATCTCCCCCAATGTAAAGGTGTGGAAAAGTAAGCTCAATGTGTCATGGGGGTAATTTATGATGCTTCCCTAAAGTAAAGGTATCTCTAGAAATAGAACAGGTCAATGTAAGATCAACTTGTAAAGCTCTTGAGTCACAATGTAGCAATATAAGTGTAATAAGAAACCCCTGAGAGTGAGATATATCAATATATTGGCTCAAACTATGAAGCTCTAGGAAGTAAGATGTGTCAATGTGAAACTATAGTAGAAGATCTAATAGTCATGATGTGTCAATATTGTATAGCATGATATATAATAATAGGAACAATATGTAAGATCTACCATGCATGATGTGATAATAAGTAAACTCTAGGAAGCATAATATAACAATGTAAGTCCAATATATAAGCTCTACTTAACATGATATTGCAATATCATAGTAATGAGTTGTGAGCATAATGAAGGAAAAGATAGTGTAAACACAGACAAGTAAAACTAAGTAAACAACTCAAGTGGGAGACAAGATAAAGGTATAAGAACAATGTGAAAGGAAACCCACCAACGCCCCCTAAGTGGGGGAGGATAAATATAGAAGATGAACTAGTTATAAATAGGGACAACAATGGAGGTAAAATCAAAATACTAAAGCATAAAATAGAGAATAATAAAAAGGAATATAATTTATATAGGCATATTAATGATAAGGCTGAAAATATACTTTATATGGGCATAATAATAGCAAGGCCTATTAATATAGTCCAAAAATAATCACAGGGTTGAATATATGGCTCAAGAAAAATAAACATGATGACATCATAGTTACCTAACAATGACCAGATCAAATGGTTTAAGTTAGTTTGTCATAAGGTCAACAAATTCATTTGATAATGTTTAAGTCGAAAGGCTTATCACTTAAATTTATTAACATTGGCATAGCCAATAGACTTCACAAAATAGTCATTTGTCAATAAAAAATCTGAATGGATTCACAAAAATTCATTTGTTAATGACATAGTTGAGTGGCTTAACCATACAATCTACTAAATTTTTTAAAGTTGAATAGATTATTTTTATAGTTATTTAAGAATGACAAAGTTGAATGGCTTCACAAGGTGTTCATTTTTCAATGACTAAGTTGAATGGCTTAACCACACAATCTACTAATAATAACAGTCAAATGGATTATTTTTATGTATGTTTAAGAATGACAAAGTCAAGTGGCTTCACAAGACAATTATTTATCAATAACTTAGTTGAAGTGATTAACCATATAGTCTACTAACAATAACAAAGTCGAATGGCTTATTTTATAGTCATCAAAAATAACAAAATTGAATGGCTTCATATTACATTCTATTAATAAATGACAAAGCCATAAAGGATTAGGTATAAAAACATAGAACCTAAATTTTAGTAGGATAAACCCTTGTTCAAAAATTGAATAGTTATAAAAATCATATCCTTGAAGAAAATACAAACCTAAGGTTGATGATACTCAGTTTATTATAAAATGTCTAATTCATAAAACCATTTCACAATCATTCACATTACAAAAGCTTTTCCCTAAATAACTGAGTAGTATGCATCAACAAACTTGCTAACACATTTAAGCATAAAGAGTGTTAAATTCCTCAGTCTAAAAACCTTGTAAAAAATTACCATAATCATTGCATGCAACAATATAAAGTAACTATTTTTTCCCTTAATTTCAAAAAATCTCTTTTCAAGCACATTGATTGTGCACATCATTGTATTGAAAAAGTAAGAGTGTATTACATATTGAAACTCTGCAACTTGAACAATATTAACATAGAACACCCAACTCTTTACCTCTATTATCGAATCCTCTTGTTCCCCTTTGCATTCTACCTCTTTCTTCCTTTTTAACATCCCTTTTCCTCCACTTCCAACTTCCACTCTTCTTCATTCAAGCCATTGAACAAGAAATTATTTGAAGTATGTTTCAATTTTCCTCCACTTCAAAGTGCAGTATCTTGCTATTAATGTTCATTAATGAAAAACCCACTCCAACTTGGAGTTGGTAAACTCTTTGAGCTTCTCTTCATTAAATAATATATTTATGGCAATACTTAAATTCACATATATAATCATACATATAAATATATCTACACACACATATATGCACATATTATTTTATCTAATAAAATATACAGTTAAGTGAAGTAAATATATACTTATATGTTCTTGAAAGGGATCTATCTAATGGACATTTATCCATTCAAGAATATTTTTGCATGTCATTTTGAATTCAATTCACAGTGATTATAAATTTGATGAGATCTAAAATTGCTAACTAAATAATCAAGTAAAAATGCTATAAAGATGAAAACGTTCTTACTCAAAACACAATGCAACACATAAATTATTTCATTTTGCAATAAAGATTATTTTTAAAAATTTATAAACAAAAAAGATATTATTTAGTGTGTGTTATTAGGATCATGGTGCACATCTGTTTCTACTGGATCTACTACCCTCTCTCTGTGATGATCTCCCTCCTTGTCTAGTGGGTAAACTATCTCCTACATCCACCTCATTAAACCAATAAGGTAGTTAGTTCAATAATAGTATTACAAAAAACATAATATAAATCATATATTAACATCTCAAGGTAATTTGATTTCACATATATATCACTTAAAACAATATCAAATTGATGTAAAGTTATATCATCGCCATTATTTAAATGTCCTTAAAACAATTTTTGACATCACAATCAAAATATAGCATAATCTAGATGGCTCAAAAATGGGATGTGACATCTTCTTCCCCTTAAAGACCATTGCACTAGTAGAATTTGGCAAATAAATGACTGTGACTAAAAAAATTAGTCACAACAACTAAAAATGACTAAATTCTATGAATTTTTTGCAACTCAGCTATAAATGAGAAAATAAATGACTAATTTGGTCGTCGACTAAAAAATTATTTAATCATACAAATAAAAATGACTAAATAGTTAGTCACGCAAATACAAATTAGACAAAAAAAATTTAAAAATGTTTTGGGGGATTATTGAAGGAGTGTATTGCGCGCGATTCATTATTCATAGAACTCCTCGTTTCATTAGTTAGTTAGCCTGGAACTGAGGCATTTTGCATTATAGTAGCTACTTGCATGGGCGATAAAGCTTGTTTGGAGAGGATAGGTAGAGACTTCTAAAAATGCGGGCAAGGAATTTGAAGTTTGCTGCAACGAATTTGATGTCGATGAGGCCCTCTGCAACAAAGTCAGATTTGGGGATGCCCTCTACAGTGATTTTAGAGGTAATTCAAAACCCTCATTACATTAAACACAAAATTTATAACTTTTTGATTGGAAACTTATAGTAGTTACATAGGCAACTAAGTACCATAACCATACAGGAAGTTTAGGGTTTAGAGGACTATTTTTTCATTAGTTTCCTCTACGCATTTTGGAGCATATCGAAGTTGAACTTGTAACTCGAGTGAAACACCACCTTCTTCTAGTCATTGAAGAATTCCATATCCTTAAAGCACACAAAAAAAATTTGCAGAATTGGCACTGGGGCTTTTATTTATGAATTCAACCCAAATGCCATTTCCTAATGCCTCCATAAAAGTTTGTTGAGCCAACTCTAGTTCATCACGCTCAACATGAAGAACCCCAATGTTTTTTAACAATTTAATGGGTACTTCTTCTTTGCTCTTCTTCAAAAGAGGCTTTGTTGTCTTAAGAGAATCTAAGGTTGCACTAGGGTCTAACAATATTAATAACTCACCCATCTTCATAAATACATGGGCATCACGTGGATCTACGTGAGTTTCCTTTCTTAAAATTTCCAAAGCCTTCTTTGCCTTCCCTTGTTGAGCATATATATGGCCTACAACTTTGAAGCCCTCACAATTCTCAAGGTGGACCTCTAGAACCTTTTCAAAATTTGTGAGAGAACTCTTAAGATCTCCCAGCTTCAATTGAAGTTGTCCACAAAATCATGTGGCCTCTGGCTTTCCTTGATTGATGTCATGTAGTAGCGGCCAATGGTGTCATAATCACCTTTACTATGATAAGATCATGTAAGATTATAATATGAATGATATTTCATGAGAGGGTGGCCAATTGAAACAAGAGTTATCTTAGTCAACTATTCCACAAGAAAATGCTACCCTGTGAAGAAAAAATGGTTTGCTAAATGATTCAATGCCATTGCACAATACGGGTATAATTCAAAGGCTCTACGCATCTTTTCCATTCCTTCATGAACACTACCTTTTTCACTAACTGTGAGAATACTACAAGTGAAAAATGTACAAAACTGACCACAAAGATTTATGTAGAGGTAGAACATCATTTCTTAATGCCTCCATAAAAGTTTGTTGAGCCAACTCTAGTTCATCATACTCAAAATGAAGAACCCCAATGTTGTTTAACAATTCAATGGGTACTTCTTCTCTACTCTTCTTCAAAAGAGACTTTGTTGTCTTAAGTGAATCTAAGGTTGCACTGGGGTCTGACAATATTAATAACTCACTCATCTTGATAAATGCATGGGCATCATGTGGATCTATGCGAGTTTCCTTTCTTAAAGTTTCCAAAGATTCTCTACCTGCCCTTGCTGAGCATATATATAGCCTACAACTTTTAAGCTCTCACATTTTTCAGGGTGGACCTCCATAACCTTTTCAAAATTTGAGAGAGAACTCTTAAGATCTCCCAGCTTCAATTGAACCCGTCCCAATCCAAAGTATGGCAACACAAAAATATTGTGGCATCTAGATTTCCTTGACTGATGCCATATAGTAGAAGCCAGCGGTGTCATAATCACCTTTACTATGATAAGATCATGCAATATTATAATATGAATGAGATTTCATGAGAGGGTGCTCAGTTGAAATAAGAGCTATCTCAATCAACTATTCCACAAGAAAATGTTGCCTTGTGAAGAAAAAATGGTTTGTTAAATGATTCAATGCCATTACACAGTACAGGTATAATTCAAAGGCTCTACGCATCTTTTCCATTCCTTCATGAACATTACCTTTTTCACTAACTGTGAGAATCCTACAATTAAAAAATACACAAAACTGACCATAGAGATTTTTCCCCATTTCAAATAGCAAAATTGCCAAAAAAATGTGTTTAAAACCTGCAAATAAAATCACATTGATTTTCACGCCAAAAAAAAAACCATGAGACCATAGCTTGTTGCTTACTATTATGCTTTGATAT
>VDFB02111515.1:0-23251 GCA_007258455.2 Sequoia sempervirens | reverse complement strand
CTTGTTTCTATTTTCATTTTTCAATTTTCTACTTTAAATTAATTTCTCACAAAACGGTGTGTAGCAATTCCTTTAAAGTGGGGCCATACATTGGCATAATTCATTTTTCTTTTTTCTTTTTTCTTGGTTCTTAGTGCAGCCTTGTTACTTCATACGATGCGTTTGTCACTTTGTGGATGACATTGGGTGTGATGTCCTTCATAAGTGTGACCTATCTTAGCATATTACATTCCTCTCAGTGGCTTGATGTGATGCACTACATCCCCTAAGTTGTGAATATTCTATTATTTGATTAGTCCTCTTTTGGAGACATTAGACATAATGTTCCCTAAGATAAGACCTCCCATGAACTAAGCAAGACTCATTCAAACATTACTTTACATGTTGCATTTTGCATTTACATGGCCACCTTGCATAACACAACATGCATGCCTATGGTGCCATTACATTTTTTCATGAGTTCTAAAGCATACGAAGCTTTGCTTGTCTCATGAAATATGAAATGACATTTTTCTTTCTGGTGCCTTATTAAATTTATCAAGAGGTATAACTTTAGTATGGTTGAGCGAGAAATCCCATTCCAAGGCATGAATTTTCCCCATATCCACCTTGTGGATTTATCACCCCATGGATAACCAAAAGTTCCATGGCCCTAGAGTGAGTATACTTGGGCCTTCTCACCTGACAGAAAACCATGAGTTTCATCACCCTAGAGTGAGTATGCATTTTCCTTTCAAAAAAGAAAGCATAGATCTAACCCACAACAAGCTAGACAAACGATTAAAGCTTGATCCAAATTTCTCTCATTATTTTCATCACTTTCATGTGTGTTCCTTTGTGCTTATGATTGGTTTGCCATGGGATCTTGATCCTAGGGGCTTGATCATCCCTCTTGATTGTTGTAGTCTCATCTTACCAAGCATTAGTGCATTTGGACCCCTCTTGAGATGCATTTCTCTACTTTAGTGTGAGTTTGAAGCAATTTCATCCTCTCACTAAAGTGGGGGCTAACTGTGGACACAAAAAAAGTAACCCCTTTTCTTTCTCTTGTTTTTTCCATTCTTGTGCTTATTTGGCTTGATTTCACCTTGATTTAATGTTTTAATGTGACTCACACATTCACATTAGTTCTTGAATCTTTATGAGCCATTAAGACTTTATGATGTCTTGTAAAGGGGTTGTGAAGTGTTGTAATACATTTTGCACACTTTTCTAGACTCTTCTTATTATAATTCACTTACATACCCCCTTTTTATCAGTTACCAAGTCTTATTCTAAAGTGTTGTAAATTCTTGTAACAAACTTTCACGCTTTTCTGGGATTGTCATCAATAAATACACCTTTCTTATGCTTTATTTGGAAACTTTATGTACTTATAGGCCTTAATTAAGTGTATTTTTTAGTACAAACCCAATGAACATCATTTAATATAACTTAATTCCCGAAACCCATTCACATGGCTTGAGTGGCACACATTCGCCCAAGGTGGCGAATGAGTCACTCTTGGCATAAAAATCAAAATTAATTCAAAATACTAGTAGGTTTTTTATTTCTAAAGACTTAAGGTCAGCCTATGATGTTGTATTTTCAAAAAAATAGGGAATAATTGTGTATAAATACATTATTTTCTATTCATTTTAACCCCAAATCATCTCATACACTCTCATTCACCCTTTCATTCATGCATTCAATCCATTCAAGAATTTTAGAATCATAGCATCATTCAATTGTGCATTCGAGCATCTTGGAGTAGCATATCTTCAGACTTCATCATCAATAGTTTGGTAAGTCTATGACATTGCATGTTGTTTATTTATCAATCTCTTCTTATTTCATTTCATTATCAAGGGTTTGATTACCAAAGTGGGGTTTGACCAGGGAAAACCCCTATACTCTAACCCTTAACCCTTTTCCCCCTCTTTGCATGTGTGTTTGCAGGTCTTGTGGGTAGATTTTTCAAGGAGAAAGGTGTCAAAAAGGTTATCTAAAGTCATCAAAGTAAACATAACCCTATTTGGAGCTTTGAGACCACTTTCCCGTCAAATTTTCTAGATTAAGATCTACCAAGCTGTCTTGCAGAAAAGTGCAAACTAGGACCCACAAATTTGACCTTTGAATTTTTAGAAATCTATAGGTGGACTTATTTTCCATCAATGGCGAATGAGTCCCACTATTAGTCCTGAAAAGGTGTTTTATGAATTTTTGTGTTCTTGGCATCCCAAAAACTGTTTAGGCATATTTTATGAGAAATAAGACTAATTCGCCATCTATGGTGACTATGTCCCAATGGGCTTCAATAGTGAATTTTGTAGTACTCTAGAACCTTCTAGATATGCTTTCCCTTTCCAAGTGCATCCTGATCAGTTTCATTTAATTTTTTTTTTAATTTTTTATGTTTCTAGTTCATGTTTGCATACATCATCTTGTTTTCAAACACTTCATATTTCTTAGTTTTGCATACATAATCAATAGTTTTTATTAGTTTTTTACATTCATTTTATCTCATCTAGGAACCTTACACCCACATCACATCAATTTTTGAATGTTTACATTGCATTTTAGCACCCAACCATTTCTCCTTTTAGGTGAAAAACCCTAGAAGGACCACAAAGCATTAGTTTATCCAAAATCTTTGTTTACAACTATTTATCAACATTTCAACCCTTGAAAAAATCTGATTAGGACTCATACACCCATCTAGGCAATTTAGTCCTGTGTCAGACTCAAAACTCCATTTTTTATCATTAAAATCTTTGTTTTTATGTTTCAGTTTATTAATACATTTCTATTTTAGTTTTCAAAATTTATGTTTCATTCATTTCATTACATCTAGCTTAATTTTATTTGAATTATAATTAGAGAATATCATTTATCTTATGTTCATTACATCTTGCATTTCCTTGATAGTCCCTTGCATGAGCTTTACAACTTGGTGTCCTATTGCTAATACTATAGTGAGATGAATTTTGAGACTCATGTCATTCGGTGATAGTACAATCATTGTGGATTTTGGGTTATCTAGCTCTTTCACTACTAGTGTTGACACTAGTTCACTAGGTATGGACCCTACGCTTGACAACTCTTTGTCTTCAAGTAGTGTAACAAGTGTTGAAACAATGGTTGCTATTATTCCATAAGAAATCATAATCCAAATCCATGAAGACTTAGAAAATGTACAACATCAATTGAGTACTAAAAACATTACAACCACTTCTATCCCTACCATAGATAACATACATCACATGATTGAAACCAAAGAAGGAATAGAAATTACACGTAACATGGTGCATTTTTTTGGAAAACATCTTACTTCAAAAAATAGCTATGCTTTACCTTCAAACAATGTTCAGAGTCAAGGAGGAACTCAAATTCCTCCTCTTACAACCATTGCCTCTATTCCTACCTATACCAACCCTCAGGTTACAACAATGATGCAACCTACTAGTAATTTCATTCCTACCTTGGGTATTTCCTCTAGCATTCCTAGTACCTTTCATGCATCGCATGTATTATTTTATACCATTTTACCTCTAAATAATTCCATTCACTACTCCCTAAAACACATATACACCTCCACCATATTCACCTCCATCTCAAAATACAACCAATAATGTTATTCTTAACCAACTTTTGCAAAATTTGTCATCCCTTCAAAATAAATTTTCTACGATAAACCAAAATAAAAATGGCCAACCTATATAGTATGTCAAAAGCAATACTTTATCCTCAAAGATATTGAGAACACCAATACCACATGGTCTAGAGATTCCTAGGTTTGAGAAATATGGGGGGAAAGGAGATCCCTCTAATCATGTTTCCACTAATACCACCTTATGTAGTGATTTTTTCCTTGAGGGTAAGCTCCTAGATAAGCTTTTCCCTAGGTCCTTGAAGGATATTTCCTTAGAATGGTTTTCTTTATTACCGAACAACTCAATTCATTAATTCAATGAAATTTTTGAGGCCTTTATAAACCATTGCCAAGTTTACATGAATCCTAAGATGAAATTAGTCGATTTGATGAGATATAGGCAAGAAGATGATGAAAAACTTATTGACTTAATTTCACACTACCAATCCCTTTATTCAAAAATTGACATAAAGATTCCCTATCCTCACCTTCAATGGATGTTCATTAAAATTTTGAAATATAAGATACAATATAATCTCATCATGATGAAGTTTCCTTCCTTTGTACACTTGTGTAATACCATCATGATTATCAAAACTTGGTTAGTAGTCATGAAATGAAACCCACCTCTAACCATGCTAAAAAGTCTGAATTTGCAAACCAAAACAATTTCCAACCTTTTAGGAAACAAAAATAAATGCTTCCTTCAACTTAATCCTCCTCAACAAACAACTCAACATGTTGATACCCAAGTGGTTGTTATAAGGAAGACAACTCCTTTCACATTTTTCAATCTGACTAGACAATTTACTCCCTTACCTGATACCCTACACAACATAATGTCACAGCTCTTAGAATAGAGAAGGAAAAATTTTCCTCTAATTAAAACTCTCAAACCTAATAAGCCTTTGCCTTCAAAATTTAGATCAAATTCCTATTTCCATTATCACTGACAAATGGAAACGAAACAGAGCATTGTAAGCATCCTAAACATCTTATGCAAGACCTAATTGATTCTGGTTGACTTCAAATTAGAGGTGTTAATGATCAAGGAAATAATTATGTTACCCCTCCCAACCAAAACTTTCAAATCTTTACCAACCTTATGCTGAATCATAAGCATTTCATTTGTCAAATCTAGTGAAACTACGAAGAATGATGTGATGAGTGTTGACACACATGGTGACAACATGGATATAGATAAGCAAGATCCCATAGATACTAATGAAAAAATCCTATCGATGGTTTGGTTGCATTGATCAAAATTCAACCTCATAATGGAAAAACTAATAAGCCTCTTGACATTTCTTTCTCATCTAAACATATTATTAGAAATGCACCTAATGGTATTATTTACATAGCTGACTGAATCAATGACAAGCCCACTAATGGGATATTAATTTACCTCATTAGTGTAGAGAATGTGATCACTGAGGAATTCTTCTATGCATGGATTCTATCAAGAAACATATGATAAACTTAAAGCATGGATAAAAATGCATAATGGTTTCTCTTTCCCCATGATGGGATCAATCACCCTTCCTCTACACGTTGAACCAAAACAATTATATGTCTCAGTCTCCATCATATTAACATCAGAAAATTTTTGTGTGAAGCTTGGTTATCCATGGCTATGCTTCATGGAAGTTGTTTGGGCATCGTTTTGCATAAATTCTTAAAGTTTCCCTTTGACGATGAAATTTTCACTCTGCACCATAGTGTCTTTAATCCTCTATCTTCCCATGGGAAGTTTTTATTAGATTTATTTTTGTGTGATCCTATAGAACCTATTAAACCTTAAGAGGACTTATTTTTCAAATCCTATTAGTTTTTTAAGGAAAAATACATAGAAAAATTATCCTTTAGAAACATGCATCAACCTATGACTAAGCCACCTATCCTTGATGAAACCATGATTGAACCTAAAGACATTCCAAATAACCAAGACCAACCTAAGATAAATCCTTTGCCTATCTCCTAGAAAATACCAAGAGATAAAGAAAGCAATCCCATCATGACTCCTAAGATAAAGAAAGATTACAAAGATAAAGAGAAAGTAGTTGAACAACCTCCCATGGTTCCTTTTGTTCCTCCCTTTAGGGAAGAAATGAAACCTATGGTTGATAAACCTACTCCTACACAAATGCAACTTGAAAATTGTACTAAAAGAAACATAAATGCTAGAGAGAGTACGCATAGACACCATGCTCTTGCTTGAAGATTAAGCAAAGAATATCAAAATAAAATCAAAATCCAAAATTTATTGAAGCAATGCATTATGAGTCTCCCTCTTCACCACAAAAAAAAATCATATACCACAACAAGAGCTAAATCCTTCTTTAGACATTATCATTCGACCTCCCATTCTGATTAAATTGGATGATGGGGATGAGGTTGCTAAAATTGATGAAGAAGTGAATAATAAATTGAATACATTATTTTCATATCTTCTATAAACTTACATGATAATTCTCCTAGGAAGAGTGTTGAACTTGGTAATACCCCTAGTTCAACACTTTCTATTTCCCCTTTGTCTACCTATCCACCTTTCGTATATGATGAATGTGATTGGGATGGGAACGACCCACTAACAGGTTGACTCGCATGTGCCTTACTAGTCTTTTGTATTATTTTCTTTTTCATGTTTTATGTTTGATTGCATGAGCATAATATGATCTCCCCCACACTATTTTGTTTTATTTCTCTCTCTCTTTGAGACATTCCTCTATTTGTATCTCTATTCTTCTCTAGATGTTGTAACTCTTTATCTTTCTCATTTATCTTGTGCTTTCCTTTTTGAGATGACACAAGGAGTCAAGAAATTTAGATCTCTTCCATGCTAACCCAAAAGTTTTTCTTTATTAAATTTTATCTCTTTGTGTCATTCTTCGTGTTCCATGAGTATTTGGGGAATGATGACAGTTTTGAACTCTATAAAAATATTGTAGCAAAGACATACTTACCCTAAATCCATGGATCCCTCATGTGTTTTGGATTTAATTTTTGGGGAAACCACTCCCCTTTTCATGACATAGATTTATTTGGAAACATATGAATTGGCATAGGGCTTTCCAAATAATATTTTGTGTCCTCTTTATCATTAGAATCTATCATTTGCTACTTTAAAGTAATTTCTCACAACATGGTGTTTAGAAATTTATTTAAAGTGGGGGCATACATTTGCATTATTCTTTTGAAATTCATGTGATGCATCTTTCACTTTGTGGTGACATTGGGTGTGATATCCTTCAAGAGCATGATCTCTCTTAGCATATTATATTCCTCTTAGTGGCTTGATGCAACACACTACATCCCTAGGTTGTGAATCTTCTATTCTTCAATTGATCCTCTCTCATAGACATTAGGCACAATGTTCCATAAGTTAGGACCTTACATGAACTAAGAAAAAATCCTTTAAATGTACCTTACACTATTTTTCGTTTACAACATTTTTTATATGGCCACCTTGCATAATACACTTTTCTTTCCCATGGAGTCATCTTGTTTGTTCATGAGTTTCAAGCATACAAAGCTTTTCTTTCCTTATGGAGATTGAAGTTAATTGTTGTTTGGAACCTTATCAAAGTTATTAGGAGGTATATCTCTCATCTAGTTGTACATATGGGAGCCAAACTTAGGTGTGACTTTCACATAGCCACTTGCTTGTTTTTGTGAGCGCATATTGGCTATGTGTATGTGTCTCATTGAGGGCTCACCAAGTGGATGACCTAAGGTTCCACTAGCCCTTGTGAGCATACATTGGTTTGCATAGTTGATATCATGTTCCACTTGTAAACTTTGTTAGAAAAGTAGCTTAGATCTAATCGATAGTGTGTGGGACAAATGGTCAAAACTTGATTCCCCCCTTTTTCTTTTTTTTTTCCTTTCTCTTTGTCTTTGGAAATCTATGCTTGTGCCTTGTTGTTTTTGCTTATATCATTTCCATGTGTGTCCCTTTTTTCCTACATTTTTGTTTCTATATGATCTTGATCTTGGGAGCTTGATCATCTTTCTTGATCATTGTCATCCTATCCTACCGACATTGGTACATTTGGACCCCTCTTGATGTGAGTTAGTCTAGTTTAGTGTGAGTTTGAATCAAGTTCCTCCTCTCACTAAAGTGGGGGCTAAATTTCGTGTAGTAAAATGTATTCCTTTACATTTTCACACTTGTTTATGCCCTCCCTACTAAAACTGGGCTTCTTTATTCCTTATTTGGTCTTATTTTGCATCCACAAGAGTTAATTAATGCATCTTTCATATGCTAATCTCAACACATATGTAAAGACCAAACATAATTCAGTGATTCATATTCTATGGCCCAAATTTAGTCATCTGGGACTTATACACCACCTTAGGTATATGGGTCCCACCTATGTTTTAGGGCCGAGTCCCAAATTTAACATAAAACTAAACATTTCTTGAAAAATGTGTCCCAAGATTAGCCTATTGGGACTCTTATGCCACAACTGGCATATGAGTCCCACTTAGCTTGGACCTATTTTGAATTTAAATTCTTGGTGGGATTGTATTCCACTAGATCTAATGTTGGCTTGTATTGTTGTAATTTCAGTAAATTTGGCATAAACAAGTATAAATACAAGGTTATTTCACATATTTTATCATAACACTTGTTTATATAAAGAATTATAGAATTCAAGAGAATTATAAATCATTCCAGAGAATTCAAGAGTGATTATCAAGAATTTTGGAGCATTATTCAAGTTTCAAGCATCATGCATCATGCTTGTTTTTGAGCTAACATATGTGATGTAGGGTTTTATGATTCAAGTAAGAATTAATGTCAAGATCCATATCTTTCAAGAAAGAGTCAAGATCGTCATTCATTCTAGCCATTACTTACAAGATTGTAGCCTTTTTTCAAGGGTTTGCTGAGTTGCAACATTGCATATTTGTTCATTCATCATTCCTCCATTCTATTTCTATTCATTTCAAGGTTTGATTACCAAAATGGGGTTTGACCAAGGAAAACCCCTATCCACTAAATAAAAAAACTTTTTCCCTCTCTTTGATGTGTGATTGAATATCTAGGTGGTTTAGGTTGAAGATCCATTGAAGAGAAATTTTGGAGAAAGTTTTCAAGTTATCAAAGTTATCATCTACATTGCAAGATCACAAAAAGTCACCTATAGGTTGCAACTCAGTGTTTCAGACTCAAAAATTTAGTAGGAGAGAAGCTATAGGAAAGGACTAGAGGATATTAGAGTTTTAGATCAAACCTAATACTAGGACTAAATTTCCACTTGTAGTGTATGAGTCCTAGTATACCAAATTCTAGAAATTACTAGTTCCAGATTCTAGTTTCTACCAGAAACCTTAAATAGGGAGTAAATCACCCCTACTAGCATATGATTCCTAGTGTGATTAAAATTCAATATTTCCAAGATTTCAGGCCCTCATTAAAGCCTCTTCAGTTTCTAGGTGCACATCTTTAATTTCTCAATTTATTGTTTTGATTTGAGTTCATTTCTAGGCCATTTACTTAAGTTTTGCATATCATTTACATTTCTTTTCTTTCCATTGCTTGCTTGGTGGTGAACCCCATTTTAGTCTTTAATCATGCCTGAGGACACCTTATTGCAAATCCCTTTCCCTCATTTCCATCCTTGGATTGAGATATCTAGTATTTCCTTGCGTGAAACTTGAAGGAAATAGGCGGAATGGTCCTAAATACTAGTTCTATCTTCCAAAAAGATTAGATCCCTACCCTATTTTTCTAGGTTTCACATACATATGTTTTTATTATCTACTTTAGTGTGATTTTGATGCAAGGTCATCCTCTTACTAAAGTGGGGGATAAATATAGTGAAAGAAAATGTATCCCTTTACATTTTCCCACTTGTTTAGTCCCTCCTAGTTAAACTGGACTTGATTGTGCCTTAATTTAGTGTTGTAAGGTGTATTCATTTACAATTTCACACTTATTTTTGGGCTCCTTTAATTAATTGAGCTTAATTTTTCCTTAATTGATATGTTAATTCATTTACCAAGGTTATTTAATTACATTCTATAAAGGGGAAACCCAACATTCATTAATGCCTTAACATAACACTTTACCTTGAGCAATGTGTGTCCTACGTTTAGGGACCTAAAACCCATTTTCCCATGGGTGAATGGGTTGTCCCTAGACCTTAGGACCTAAACTTAAATTCTATTTTTGGCAATCTTTTAATGTTTTCAAATCTATGATTCAATGTCGACTTGTAATATTTGAATTTCAGGAAATTGTAGATACACATCTATAAATATAAGGTTATTTCATTATGTTTTACCTAGAAGATTTCAAGAAGCATTCCTAAAGAAAATATTGTGATAAAAGGAATTTAAGAGAATATTTATCAGATTTTTATTGTAGCATTCAAGATCCAATAATCATGTCAAAGTCTTCTTGCATCATGCATGTTTTTTGATCTAATATGGTGATGTAGGTTTCATGATCCAATCAAGTATTAAAAGCACTATTTCAAGCAAGATTCAAAGTTCAAGATCCACATCTATTGAAGTCATTTCATGCAAGTTGCAAATTTACATTCCAAGGTTTATTCAAGGCTCCATTGAGTGGTAACATGGATTTTTTTATTCTTCATTTCCTCTTTCATGCTTTTATTCATTTCAAGGTTTGATTACCAAAATAGAGCTTGACCAAGGTGAAACCCAATTCACCAAAAAAAAAAAATCCCCTTTCATTTTGCGTTTGTAGATCTAGGTGGAAGAAATCTTGAAGAGAAAAATTGAAGAAGTTGAAAAATTTGCAAAAGTTTTCATAAAATTTTTCATCTCATGAAAACTTATCTAAAAAATTTATTTTTGACTATTGGAGACTAAAACCCAGAGAATCTGGAAGTGCAGAGATATGACTAGAGGCCCCAAAAGTTGCAGAAAAACCCTAACGAAGGACCCATTTTCCCATAGGTGAATGAGTCCCAAATCAACTTCAAAAAAAGAGTTTTGGTAAAAGGTACACTTGAATCTACCCTTCTCTCATCTTTGATTTAATAGTAGGTTATGTTAGTATTGATTTTAAAATTTTTGTTTCAAGTGTTAGATTGCATTTTGGTGTTAGTTTACCATTTTTAGTTTTTCTCCCCAATGTGTTGTTTAACCTTGACCCCCATCCTCCAGTCATAAGGAAATCTATAGATTCACACGTTGAGTTGGCTCACTTAAGGGTTGTAAGCCAATTATTTGTGTGGATCTCATTTCCTAAAGAAATAAAGGAGACTAGGTTTATATGTTATCATTTTAGTGAACCCTCTTTTCCCAAACCTATTTTTCTTCATTTCAATCATATGATACTCTGATATCCTTTAATGTTTGCTTAATCCATAACACCTGTGTGGAGCATGATGCTAGTGCAATATATTCTATCTTTATAGTAGATAATGACACTAAATTTTATTCTTAATGAACCATGAAACCAATCTACTTTTAAGAAAGAAAGAACCTCCACTCATACTTTTTCTATCATATATACAACCTACCCAATCTCTATTTATATATGCAATCAAGGATAAATTAGTATCCCTAGGATACCAAAAACCAAAATCCAAAGTTCCATTCAAGTATCTAATATCCTTTTAACTACTGCAACATGTTATTCTTTAGGATCTTATTTAAATCTTACCACAAGATATACTGCATGCCCTATATCTGGTCTAGTATCAATTAGATATAGCTATCCTCTAATCATTGATCTATACTTGCTCTAGTCAGCCTTGGAGATTCATCATTATTTCCAAACTTATATCAAGTAACCATAGGGGTACACACTCATTTAGAATCCTCCATTCTAAACTTTTTCAACATTTCCTTGACATATGTTCACTAAGAAATGAAAATACCTTTTTTTTTATTGACTGATTTGTAAATTGAGGAAGAAATTGATCTCCTCATACATTGACATCTAAAACTCTTTCTACATCTCATCTGCAAACCTCTTTCACATACCTTTATTTCCTCCAAAGATCATTTCATCAACATAGACTACCATAATAATGATTTTTCTTGCTCCTCAACCTTAAAGTAAGGATTACTATCTGTAGTACCTTTTTATGAATCCTTGCTGCAACAAGTACTTATCTAACCCTGCATAAACAACTCTAGGATCTTGTTTGAGTCCATATAATGCATTATTTAACCTATAAACCATATCAACATCATTTGATAACTGAAATCCTTTTGGTTGTTCAATGTACACCTCTTCTTGTAACTCACCATTCAAGAATATATACTTCACATCCATCTGATATACCTTGAAGCTTTTATGTGATAAAAAATCCAAATACATTCTAATACCTTCTACCACTAGAGAAAAATTCTCTTCAAAATCTATTCCTTCCACTTCTTAATTGTCCTTACACACAAGTCTAGCCGTTTTTCTGATAACTTTCCCATCCTCATTCAATTTGTTCTTGAAAACCCACTTTGTTCCTATGGCATTCTTATTTGCAAGTCTTGGGACCAATTCTGAAGTCTTATTCTTCTCAATTTTTGCCAACTCTTCTTTCATAGCCTTCATCTAATTCTCATATTTTCATGCCATAGTAACTGTTTTAGGTTCCACCTCCTAAATTAAACAAAAGTTTACTTGTTCCTCTTTTATAGAATCTTTTCTTCTTGTCAGTACACCTTTTCTCTTATCTCCAATTATCTAATCTTCCAAATGATTCTTTTGCACATACTTAGGAGTCTTAGAGTTCTTTTGTAGAGCTTCTTCCTCTTCAACTATCATCTATTTTTTATTCTCTTCATCCTTTTCTTCTTCACTACAAGAGGATTCATTAGATTCATATCCTTCTATCAATACAAAAATTTGATGTGATTCTTCAACCACTTTGACACTTACACTTTCAATAATATTCTTCAATTTTTTATTATACCACCAGTATGCTTTTCTTCTTGTAGAGTATCCAAGGAACATTCCCTCATTAGATCTTGCATCAAATTTTCCAAAATTTTATTCACCTCTTTTAATATAAAATTTACTTCAAAAACTTTGAAATATTTCATAGTAGGAGCTTTTCCATACCATAACTCATAGGGAGTCTTTAAACTGTTCATTCTTACTTGACCTATGTTAAGAATGTATACTAGAGTATGTATTATTTATCTCCAATAGACATCTAACATGCTTGTCTCCTTCATCATAGTCCTTTCTACTTCTTGAAATGTTTTATTCTTCCTCTCCACGACTCCATTCTACTAAGGAGTTCTAGGAGAAAACAAATTCCTCTTTATTCAATCATATTCACAAAAACTGTTAAAATCATTGGAGGTGAACTCACCACCTCTATCAAAGGTCAAGCACTTTAATTTCACATCCATTTCATTCTCAACGATAGACTTAAATGATTCAAACTTATTTAGATCTTCTAATTTTTCTTTGAGAAATGTCACCGAAGTCATTCAAGAATATTCATTAATCAATAGCATAAAATACCTATGACCGTGAGAGATTCTTATTTTGGTAGGTCCACATAGGTCTATATGCACCAACTCCAAAGGATCAATAGTAGAATATTCCTTATTCTTGAACCTCTTCTTTGTTTTCTTTCAAAAGTAAAATTCCTTGCATATTTCATTGATAGGATTTACAATAATCTTTGGTAGATACTTGACAACATCAGTAGACTTGATATTTGTTAGGTTATCAAAATTGATCTGACTGATTCTTCTATTCCATAGCCAACATTAATTTATTTGAGACATAAATCATTTATCACCACTACCTTTAAGTTGATAAACATTACCTTATATCCTTGTCCCTACAACAACCATAGTTCTAGATGTTTCTTTTTTGATTTCACAGCCATCATCTCAAAAAACCAAATTGTATCCCCTACTACACATCTTTCCTCCACTAAGAAGACTATGTTGGAGACCCTTGATATAAAGAACAAGACCTTTGATATAAAGAACATCATCTATTTTACGCTTTCCATCAAAACTAATTAAACCTTTCTCATAGATCTTAGCAATTGCATCCTCACAAAACATAACAATACTAGACCATCCTCTTTTGAAGTTTAACAAACTTACTCTTATCAATTGTCATATGATTTGAGCATCCACTATCAATTACCCAATAATTCCTCTCTTCTCTTTGTACCATATAAAAATGGCTATTGGACATTTTCATGGTATTTTAGGTCTTTCTCTCATTATTCTTGGTCCATTTTGCTTTGATTTAATGTTGCAATTTGACTTAAACATTCACATTAAGTCCTAAAAATTCAAATTGTGATGTCTTGTGAAGGTGTTGTGAATTGTTGTAAAACATTTCTACACTTTTCTAGACTCTACTCATTACAATTCATCTAAAAATTGTTGTTTCATCACTTATCAAGTCCTATTCTAAAGTATTGTAAAGTCTTGTAACAAGATTTCATGCTTTTCTAGGCTTAATTTCACTATTTAAACCTTTCTTATGCATTATTTGACCCCTTTATTCACTCATAAGGCTTAATTAAGTGCTTTTTTAATGTAAACACAACAAGTTCAACATTAAATGTGACTTAATTCCTGAAACCCAGTTTTAATTCCAAGGTGTGACCCATTCACCATGGGTGGGGAATGAGTCCTTCTTGGCTCAAAATTCAAAATATTTCAAATTTTCTTTTGGGTTTTTATTTAAAATTACCTTTAAATAAGTTTTTTTCTCCTCATTCACTAAGCCTTTAATTAACATTTGAGCACTTTGCATCATTCAATCAAGCATCAATAAAGTATCCTGGAGCAGCCATTGACATACTTCATATTTCTTCAACAAGGTTTTGTTGAGTTTAGGACAGTTGCATGTTGTTTATTTATCTTTCCTTGTTCATTTCACTCTATTTCTTCAATAAGGGTTTGATTACCAAATTGGGATATGACCAAGGAAAATCCCTATAACCTAACCCTTAACCATTTTCCCCCTTTTGCATGTGTGTTTGGAGACTTTTGTATGTGGATTTGTCAAGCAATTAGGGGTTGAAAGATGGTCAACAAGTAAACAAAATGTTTCAAGTCAAATCAACTCTATTTCAATCTTGGAGACAACCTACATTCCATTTTTTGTAGATTTGACTTTGTCAACCCAACAAAAAGACAAGTGTAGATCTAGTGCTACGAAATTGGTCGCTAATTTCAGAGAACTTTTGGAGAGGACTAACTCGCTAGTAGTGGTGAATGAGTCCCACCTTAAGGTTGGAAAACTAGATTTTGTCAAATTCCAAATCCCGACAGTTAGAAACTAGTTTTCAGGACTTTTTCCCAGAAGCAGGACTGATTTGCCATCAATGGTGAATGAGTCCCACTGGTGATCTTCATTGATTTCTATTAGCATTTAGGATACTCGAAATTCAACATTCACTACTCAGGTGCACTTTGATTTAGCCTTCTTCATTTTTTTTTTGTATTCGTTCATGTTTTAGTTCATGCTTTCATATCACATTATGTTTTAACACATTACATGTTTGTAAGATTTTACATTCAAAATCAATCAATTGCATTGCTTAGTTGCATTTAAATCGTCTCATTTAGCCTTAATCACATCACACATACATTAGACTGAGTGAACCACATTGATTTTTAGTGAGGTTTATCTCTCTCCTTTTAGGTGAAGCATCCAAAGAGTGCAAGAGTAGCCTATAAACCTCATTCCCAAAAATCTATGGTTCATTTTGGTGAACTTGCATATTTTGCACTTTAACTTTCTGATTTCATTTACATATTGCATCATAGCCTTCATTTTCATCAAAATTCAATTAGGTTATTATTATTTTTTTGCATCCTAGGGTTTCTTAAAATTGCATTAGTGAAAGACTCATTTAGACTTCATTTTTGCATCTCATATCATTGAAAAACAAAAAAATTGCATTTGCATCCACAATTTGCATCTGAAAAGCATTAAAATCACTTTAAATTTTCTGAAAAACACAAAAAAATCATACTTGGACTTATTCAACACCATGGGCGAATCAGTCCACTTACACATTTCAAACAACATTTTTAGGAATTTTCTGGGCATTTCTTGTATTTCAGTTTTTCGTAGTTGCTTTCTATTTTTGTTTCCAGATTCTATGTTTTCTTCTATTTATTGCATCTTAGTCTACTTGCATCATGACTTTTTCTTTTAACAAGTTATGGAATTCATTGAAATCCTTAGTAGACATGTCTAATTGTGCCTTTGGCCCCGATCCTAATGAAATTGAGCTTTATCATGCTCCTTCAACTCCTCATGATTATCCTCCTCGTGATGTATACATAATTGGAGAAGATGATGATAGCATGAACAAGTTCTTAATTGAATGTCTTGATAACCTTGAAGCTAATGCATGCTTTTACCCATCCATGAAACCAACAAATATTCCTACTGTTGCACCTCCTAATCACTTTGGATACCTACATCTCGAAACTCTATTCAGACCTAAGATCCCACCATCAAGTGGACCTAGTTCCTCTCAACAAACACATCCTCAACCATTTTATAATCACAAAGTCACAAACACTCCCATCAACCTTGAAGAAAGATATGGAAAAGGATTAACTATCCTAAGTAAACAAGGCTATGACACAACACATGAGCATAACATTCACCAACTTCTTGAACAAAAACTATCAGAAGAAAACACAATAGGATTAGGATATCAAGATCCTCCTCATACTGATAAACCTCCTTTTGAATATTGGAGACTTCAAGATGATGGTACAATGATCTTTGATGCTCCTCCTGACTTGAACATTCACCTTTCAC
The DNA here is from genome assembly GCA_007258455.2 of Sequoia sempervirens. Lineage (NCBI taxonomy): Eukaryota > Viridiplantae > Streptophyta > Pinopsida > Cupressales > Cupressaceae > Sequoia > Sequoia sempervirens. Next base: position 6,866 of record VDFB02111515.1, on the reverse strand, counting down.
ATGAATGACCATTACTTGATTTTGATGACAAGAATGCTAGGATCCCCATGGGTCCTCTCCCTCCTTCCATTCATGAAAAAGGAGAATCTTGAAAATGAAAATGACCTTACAAATTGAAAAAGCTCAAGTTTCCTACTCATCCTCCACCTAAATGTGAAAGGAGACTTCAATTGCTTTTAAACAAAGGCCTTATACTCTTACCACCTATGAATAGGTTGGTTATCTATCCTGAAGATTCTAACATACCATATTGTAAATATCATCATGTTCTTGGACATCAAACTGAATAATATCAATCATTGAATGACATATTAAACAAGTATCACTTCACTGATACCGATTTATTTCCCATCATCCCTTAAAACAAAATCCTTTTATCATGCCATAGTTGTAGAATTTTTCATTCTTAGCATTTCATGATCCCTCCTAGCACCTTTGTTGGCTCATTCTTTCCTCACATTCGATGGGGGGAAAGAAGTTGTTAGCCTTATCCTAGTATTGCATTTGTTCTTGTCTATTAACTACATTATTTACGGGTGATCCCACAATAGTGGTTTACAATTTTTGGCCAAACTGGACACTGATATTTTTTTTTTAAACACAATCTCCACATTCGGGCACCTATAGCGATTAAACTATAAAGAATTTGAAGATGATGAAAACTAGAGTCTTGTCATATTTTGTCTGTAGATTCTAAAAATATTTTTTTCAATTTTTTTGGAATCAGATTGCGCTTCTTTTTCCATCTCCCATGAAAATTGTTTTTTTTCAAAAAATAGCATTTTTAAAAAGTGACGCACACTGTATAATGCATAACTTTTTTTCCTTGAAAGATAAAATTACAATTATTTCAAATTTAGATTTGTAACTCCGATATCTAGTGCTTCCACTTGGTTAGATAGTTTTTTATTGAATATTTTTTCTTTAATCAAGTTTTAAAGTCAAATCAATTACAATTCAAACATAACACGACCGTATAATGCATAACTTTTACTGTATGTATCAAAATTATTTTTATTTATTATTTGTTGGATCAAGGACTCCAATATCTGCTGCACTCATATTTTAAATTTTTTTTTTTCATAATCTTCTATTTTTCCACTTGTGCAGAACAGAGAGTTTTGTTTTCATTGAAAAACTTATATTTAATAAAACTTAAAAAATAGATAGATAATATAATCAAAACATACTAAAATTATATCTTTGGATAGCTCATTTTGAGGGGAATCCGATACTAGTTGGGTTTTTGAGATCTCCTCCATTTTCATTCTCAAATCGAGCTTCGAAACGCAAAATTTTCAACAATTCTGGTGCCTTAGGAAGCAAGGATGGAAAAAGAGGGGTTTAGCCGAACAAGTGTTCGGTCGAACATCTTAGAAACATTCAGTTGAACAAGGGTTCGACTGAACCCATGTTCGGCCGAACCACCAATACATGGAATAAAAAAAAGAAATTAAATGGGTTCGACCGAACATTCTAAGAATGTTCGGTCGAACACCCTATTTTTAATATTAACATAGATATTATTATTTATATTATTTTAAAATGATAACTTAAATTTGATGGCCATATGACCGTATTTAAAGATTTTTGCTATAAAATACAATCAAAATTTTAAGAAGATTGTAAAAGGAGATATTTTGGATAAACTGTGAAAATTTATATAGAATTATAATTATATATATGTTTGATTTATATATAATTTTACATACACTAAGGTATATCATAATGTTTTAAGGGCACCCTTCAATAGATAAAGTAATTAAAAATTTGGTGATAGGTAAATTCAACCATCAAATTTAATCCTTTAGAGAGAGGGGCGAGTGGGAGAGAGATAAAAGGGTAGGGGGTCCTAGGGTTTAAGGGTTAAGGGTAGATCAGGTCGAGAGGGAAGTGGGTAGGAGGGATGACTTTTCAGAGAGAGAGGGGGGAGTGGGAGAGAGATAAAGCATAGGGGGTGTACAAGGGTTAAGGGTGGGGAGAGGGAGAGGAGTAGGAGAGACCCATTAGGGTTTAAGGGTTTGGTGGGGAGAGAGGAGAGGGGGTGGAGGGAGACTTGAGGAGAGAGTGGGAGAGATAAAGGGTAGGGTTTAAGGGTTAAGTGGGGAGATAGAGGGAGTAGGAGGGAGAGACTTGAGAGAGAGAGGGAGTGGGAGACATAAAGGGTAGGTTAAAGGACTGAGGGTAGAGGAGAGGAGACTTGACGTAGGAGGAGAGACTTGGGAGAGGGGGAGTGGGAGAGAGATGAGGGTGGTTGGGGATTAAGGGTAGAGGAGAGGGATGGGTAGGAGGAGACTTGAGGCAGAGGGTGGGAGAGACATAAAAGGTAGGGTTTAAGGGTTAAGGGTGGGGGAGAGAGGGAGAGGTAGGAGGGAGAGACTTGAGAGAGAGAGTGTGAGAGATAAAGGTAGGGTTTGAGGGTTAAGGGTGGGGAGAGAGGAGAGGGGGTAGGAAGGAGAGACTTGAGAGAGGGTGGGGTGGGAGAGAGATAAAGGGTAGGGCTTAAGGGTTAAGGGTAGAGGGGAGAGAGGGAGAGGGGATAGGAGGGAGGGAGAGACTTGAGAGAGATAGGGGGGAGTGGGAGAGAGATAAAAGGTAGGGTTTAAGCGTTAAGGGTAGCTTAATGAGTCCCTCTTGGCTCCAAAATTCAAAATATTTCAAATTTTCTTTTGAGTTTTTATTCAAAATTACCTTATGTCAGCCTGTGATGAGGTATCATCAGGTTACTAAGGCACAAGTGTTTATAAATAAGTTTTTTTCTCCTCATTTTACATCTCCTAATTCATTCAAGCAATCTCCTCATTCACTAAGCCTTCAATGAACATTTGAGCACTTTGCATCATTCAATCAAGCATCAATCAAGTATTTTGGAGCAGCCATTGACATATCTTAAGATTTCTTCAACAAGGTTGTGGTGAGTTTAGTACACATTCATGTTGTTTATTCATCTTTCCTTGTTCATTGCATTCCATTTCTTCATTAAAGGTTTGATTACCAAAGTGGGATTTGACCAAGGAAAATCCCTATAACCTAACCCTTAACCATTTTCCCCCTTTTGCATGTGTGTTTGCAGAATTTTGTATGCAAGTTTGTTAAGATATTAGGTGTTGAAAGGTGGTCAACAAGTCAACAAAGTGTTTCAAATCAAATCAACTCTATTTCAATATTGGAGACAACCTACACTCTGTTTTCTACAGATTTGACTCTGTCAACCCAACAAAAAGACAAGTGCAGATATGGTGCTACATAATTGGTCCTTCATTTCATAGAATTTTGGGAGAGGACTAATTCACCATCAATGACAAATGAGTTCCACCTTAAGATTGGAAAACTAGATTTTGTCAAATTCTAGATCTTGACAGTTAGAAATTAGTTTTCAGGACTTTTTGCCAGAAGCAAGACTAATTCACCATCAGTGGCAAATGAGTCCCATTGGTTATCTTCATTGATTTTTGTTAGCATTTAGGACACTCTGAATTGAACACTCACTTTTCAGGTGCACTTTGATTCAGCCTTCATTTTTCTTTTGTATTCATTCATGTTTTAGTTCATGCTTGCATATCACATTGTGTTTTCAAACATTGCATCTTTCTTAGATTTTACATTCATAATCAGTTAATTACATTGCTTAGTTGCATTTAAATCATCTCATTTAGCCTTAATCACATCACACATACATTAGATTGAGTGAGTGCAAGAGTAGCCTATAAACCTCATTCCCAAAAATCTATGGTTCATGTTTGTAGGAAAAATAGTCACCATAGTTCCTTTAATGTTGTGACATATTACTAGAGTAATTTCCTTCATACATATTTTAGAATTAGTATAAATAGTTCCACCATTTAGATCCATGAAAAATAATTCATCACTATTATCATTAGGATAGTCTGATTGCTCACCATCAGATACACCAATATCTCTTTCGACATAATAAATCTTCTTGAAATTTTTTCCTTTATGATCCTTATGTTTTTCATTTGAAACTTTGATTGGATATTTAGAAGGATAATTACTTATCATTCCATAATTGAAAAAATTAAAGGGTAACTTACCTCTATATTTGTTAGTTCCCTTTTTCAATCTCCTTACAAAATTTTCTTCCATCTCACCAAGATCTCTCGGATCTGATTCATCATTCTTCTCTAGCCCATATACTTTAAAATTAGTTTATTTCTTTGTAGTATCTTGAACAAACTCTCTTAATTCATAAGAAAATAAAGCACAAAAGATTTGATCTCTAGAATAATTATCCAAATTTTGAGCTTCAACAATAACAAAAACTTTAGAAATGTAAGATTTAAGAAGAGTTATTAATACCTTTTTCACAACTTTACTTACTTTCATCTTACCACCAAGACGATTGATGGTATTCACAAGTTCATTCACTCTAAGCATGTAGGCATTAATATCTTCATCTACATATATTCTTAGGGTCTCAAATTTGTCTTTATAGTTCTGCATTTTCATTTGCATGACTTTATCATCTCCTTCATAGATACTCTCCAACTTTTTCCAAATATCTTTTGTAGTTTTTCAGACTTATCACCTTTCCAAGTTTTGAACTAGAAGGTCCACTCAATATAGTATTCCTTGTTTTTCCATTTTTCTCATATTCCTAGATCTCATCATAACTTTTGGACCATTGATAGGCATAGTATATCCTTTTTAAGCATAATTCATTCCATCAAACATAGGAGCTTTGATACCCTTTTTTTGCACCATTTAGATCTACCTCAAGTGGTTAAGATTTCTCCAAGGAACCACATCTCTGAGACCAATTTTTAGATGCACAAGACAACTAAGAGGGGTGGTGAATCATTTGTATGTTAAAACATTCAATCCCCATCAAATTTCAAACCCTTGTTAGCCCTTAAACCCTTATCATACACTACCATACTATAAATCCATGAAACAATAATTCAAACACATCCAAACATAAGAGAACACCAAATTTACATGGAAAAACCTAAGTAGGGAAAAAAATAGTGAGTATTAACTCACATATATATGAATAACAACACCAAATATAATTAAGCTAACTATGAAGGACTCACTACCTAGAAAAAGAAGAAAGTATAACTATCGAGTGGATCACTACCAAGAAGAAAGAATAATAGAGGAAACTATTAGAGAGAGATTGAATATATTAGAGCAATAGGAAAATCCACTACTATAACTTTGAATCATTCACAACATTCGGCTCACAACCTCTAGAAGCTTCAATCACACTAAAAATGTAGACACCTTGTAAGCACTACATATGGAGTCATAGGCATTAAGGCTCCCAATCAGATCACCACACTTGATTAAATTTTAACAATTCACACTTGTGACACAAATCAAAAAACATCTCCAACAATTTTCCTTACATTTATACCATCCACAACCTAAAAAATATCAATTAGGTTAGTCTTAATGAAAAGTAAGCACCTCAAATGTGCAACAAAAAAAGGCTGAACCAAACACTTCCTATTGATGTTGTATATGTTGTTGATATGTGGTTTTCATTGATGTCTACACTATTAGCATTATTGCATTGAAGGTTGCATACGCCAAGGATATTGAGAAAATTGTCAAAAGAAGAGCTGCGTGCTGCTAAAGGGAATAGTAAAGTTCATGAAGGTGTTTTGTTCTCAACATTGTAGATCGTGCATTGTGGAATAAAAGGTTTATTGTTTAGAGTATCTAGTTCATCTATTGAAAGTTTCAGAGGTCCACGTGAATAATTGGTTGTGTTGTGTTCTGACAATGTTTATGTGGTCTCTGTCAGTGTTCCTGATTGAAGTTTGTGTAATTGTGGTAATCTCAGTTATTTTGGATTCCTCTCTATCAATTCCTTGTGTTTGTGGATGTTTCTAGATCATTCTACATCATTCTTGTATGTCTGTGTTGATTGGTGTGCTCATGGTCAAATATTTTTCTTGTGCATGTTTGGGTTTTCATGTTCTTGGCCATGATGGTAGTACTGCTGTGAATCATTGGAGATTAAAATTTAAATGCCTAAGTACACCTGAATATTCTTTGGGTTGCATCATTGTATTGGCCGTAGCGTAGTTTAATTTTCACGAAAATTTAATTGTTAAATTGAGCTCTACATTGTAATCAGATTTTTATTTTTCTAGCCAACTAAGAGATTGATGTAATTCCATGATACAAATATATATGAGTGTTTTCTTGAGAAAAGTTAGTGTGGTGATGTGACAGAAGCCAGAGATAGTGCAAGTGTGCAATAATTAATGTATTCATTCGATTGCAGAGCAGAGTGAGAAGAAGATTGAGCAAAGTGTGAAGAAGGTTTTCTCAGCTTAACTATAAATGTTATCAAGCTTGTTCAAAATCTATTTTCTTAGTTCATACCCTCTTGATTTAGTTCTATTCTCTATTATTGGGTAGTGAGCCCCTTTTGTATTTGAGTGGTGAGCTCTAGGCAGTGTGCCTGAATGCATGTGAATTCCCCTTATTATCTTCATTATACTTTTAATAGGGTATAATATTATGGACTAACATCCACCATGGTTTTTCCCCTAATAAGGTTTCCATATAAAGTTTTTTTGGTGTTCTCTATGTTTCTGATGTGTTGATTGATTTTGGTTTACTATTCATTCATCAGATCTAAGATTAATGTTACATAAAGATTAAAAAGTTTAATAGTTTGTGACAATTGATTCACCCCCCCACCCTCTCAGTTGTCTATCCTTGTTTTTCCAACAATTGGTATCAGAGCAGGTTCCTCTAAAGAAGTTTAAAATCTTGAGGTGATCTGTGATGGCATCATACAAGAAGGATAGTCCTATATTCGATGGAAAAAACTACTCACTATGGAAAGCTAGGATGAGGTTTCATTTGAGGTGTATTGGTGAATCCTT
>VDFB02111514.1:0-22276 GCA_007258455.2 Sequoia sempervirens | reverse complement strand
CTCTCAATATTTAGAACTATTGGATGTTGAGAAGGTTGTTCCCAGCAACTCTATTGTTGGTGAGGAGGAGCTTTGTGTGTTGAAAGAAAGATTGGAAAAATTGGACAAAAAATTATGTGGTTTGACCTGCTTCATGGTCAAGTTGGTTCACTGTGTCACAAGTACCCTATCGGTGGTAATGAAGGATGAGATGGACATGAAAAATATTGAAGACCATCAAGAATGGGTCAGAGATGATATTTTACATCTTCTATCTAAGAACTAGGAAGATGTAAGGTAGTTTGCTAATGATCCACTATTCGTCTATGTTGTTGATCCATTGTGTGTGTGTTTTGGCTATTTTCTTATGCTTTTATGGATGGGTATGTGCAAGATCATCATAGAAAAAATAGGCCCTTAAGTGGCAAAAAATCTAGAAAAATCATAGTTAGACAACTTCTTGTAAAAATTTGAATAAGTTAGCTCTATTATTTCAAAAATATGTAAGAATAGAATCTATATAAAATTGAATGTAGTTTCTAAACTACTAGGTTTAACTTTTAAAAAAATATATCTATTTGGTGAAAAAATGAAATTTCAATGCAATAGAACTTAAATTTTAGGGAAAAAATAAGAAGTGGGTGTTTGTTTGACCACCGTAACCACAATAAAATGATAAATTTTTTATAAGACTTTAGATATAAGTAGAGGACTTGTGTCTAGATGTGATGCATATTTTTTGTAATTTTTTTCCAAGTAAATAATTAATTATGAATTTTTAATTACAATTTTTTTAAACTATAAAAAACTCATATGTCTGACCACCTTAACTTGTTCAAAACTTCATGAAATTCAATTTTTTTTAATCCTCTAGTATGTGAAGCATAGAATGTGATAGATGTTTTGGATTCAAAAAATGTGATATTGTTCAAAAGCTATAGATATTTTTCAATTAGTCTATCAATCAGAACTTTACTTATAATTCAAATAGAAAATGAATAATAATTATTAATTAAATTCAAAGTAAAACATAACTTATATTGGTGGAAAGCTCAGAATATTCTTTAAAAACCCTTTTTTTTCCATCAATTTTGGGTAAAAACAAAGTCGTCAGCCACATACCCTACACATACCCATCATATTGTCAATTTTTGGCCCATCATGATCCTATACATACTTGGACTTGATCTCCTTTGGCTCTTGTGGCTCTATGTGAATGGTACAACACCCAGTAAATGTTGCTTACTTTATCAAAAACATATAGGCCTATGATATATATCACTAAATTAGATAATATGATCATATAAATTATAATTTATATATAATATTATATAATAATAAATAAAATTATATTATATATTTAATTTAATTTTTTTTATATAAAATATATTATATACTAATTATGTATTATAATATATTTATATATTAATTTAATTTGTGCTATATAAAAATATATTAATTATAATAATTTTATATTTGTATTTAATAATTTTAATCTTAAAGTTTTTGAAATTGCATATATATATATATATATATATATATATAACAAATTAAAATAAATCCCCATTATGAATGTCCCCTATGATAATTTACCACTTGGAGCTCAAACCCATTTGACTTTTAATATTTAAAACTTTAGTGAGTGTGAAATTTCTCAATAGTTCAACCATCCCACTATCTCAAAAACCCTTGGAAAAGCCAATTGGATCCTAAAGAGAATGTGTACATACATTGTGGAGTAATATATGTGGAATAATATATGTGTTATACTACATTGTTAGTGTTGTGATACAAACACCAAATCCATTAACAAAGGAGACAATAATTTACAAATAGATAGTGCCACAGTGAGTGCATCATCAAAACTTGTGCATACTTGTGTAAATTGTGATCTCAATTAATAGAATGGTGATATTACATACACATTTTATTGCAAGTAATTAGAGTAACAAGTAGCACTACTTTGTGATAGACCATATCTATCGGTAAAGTTTTAATCCAAAGACTAGTTAATTATTAGATATACTCTAAATGTGTTAGCATTGCTATTTACAACTTGATGTACAAATATTGACTTAATATCAAGAGGTGAACTTAAAAAATCATCAACTGGATCTTCTAATATTGTATAACTTTGTAAATTCTATGAAAAAATTTCTTGGAAACTTGAAGAAACCTATGCGGTAAGGTTTCTAATGACTTGATGGGTAGCATTCTCTCTTGCAAGAAGCTTTTCTAGAGAATATTTTTTTGTTTTGAATATTTGAACTCAAGTCTCTTGTGTGTCCTATGGATATAAAGTGAATGCTAGAATTAATTTGATAAATAGTATTGGTTGTAGCAATCTATGATTCCAAAGTTGCACTGCTAGATGATGACATAGTTTCCAAAACATGGATGAAGTAAATGAAAACCCAATAAAATCCATTGAAAGTACAAGTATAGAAGATTTCAAAAGCAATAAAATTGTTTTTTGGATGCACCAAGTTATAACCTCATTAGAATTAATTGGGGTGAAAAGAAATGATTTTTTGTAAACATGCACTATTTTTCTGGTTGAGAACTATGAATAAGCTGGCAATTTTTCACACCTGAATTATTGTTACACTCCTCTAAAATGTTCATTTTTTTGTCATTTGAAACTATCAGGTCACCAATGAATAATCATTTCAATGGATTATAAAACAGTGAAACATAACCCTAAAGACACAAAAATAAGACACATTGAGTCTCATATGGATTCATATTGATTGATTTGGGGAGATTTTGATTAATCTTCATTTCAAAATTTAACAACTTATATTGCCATAATGTTATATGTGAGCACAAAATATGCTAATCCATTTTGTAGGTAATCTTCCCTTAGTTTCCATATCCTAGGTAATCTTCCTTGGGTTTCCATGTGCTAGCCCCTCACCTAGGAATGTCATGGTGTGAAAATAATGTCAAAGTTAGAAAAAATATTCCATGGACCTTGGCCTTCTAATATCAACTCAATATCAGTTGTACATATGCCTACCTACCACATAAAAAATCAAGTTTGCTTTACAGACATTACATTATTTCTGAAAATAGAAGAAATCTTATGAATTTTAACATTTCTACTACCATGGAAGTCTCTCTTAGATTCAAAATTAATAAATCACAATGGCTAATAAAGTCAAAGCATATAATTTACAAGAGTGCATGCACTTTTTTTACAAGATTTTTAATCCCAGAATGTTTGTTAATTGTTGATCATCAAAGCTTGCGCCTCTCCAATAGTCTTATGGGAAATTCAGTGAGTGGGGTACTGATTTATGCCTCACTAAATACCTTTGGGATTTTTATAGAAAGCCAACTCTTCTTTAGGCTTTGGAGAAAAGGGTAGAAGGAAATATAAAAATAAAACATAAAAAATGCTGATGTGCCAAAGCTTTTACAACATTTAAAAATCAATCTTTCCTATGAGTGATATAATTAGACACAAAATGCCACAACCCTTCATTGTTGGAAAGAGAACAAACAACAAAGGCTAACAACAAGCACAATGCAGACTTTCAAATCTTTTTGTAGGTAGTGTTCATTTAGGTCTGATCAAACATAAAGATTTCCAAGTTTACTAGAAAAACATTCAAAAATTACATAAACTCTCTATCTTAATACAACATAATATAAAAAAACAAAAACCCTTCTGAAAAATAGAGAAGTCCACTGACATAATCCAGTTTTCATAGGTTATTATTCTACTATGCAAGCATACAACATGGAAATTAGCCACTTAAACTATTCAAATTCACCTTGACACATTGTTTCATTGAAAATGAAAGCATAATGAAAGAAATCTTGATAAAGGCCATACATGCAATCTCAAAGATTTCTTCTCAATAATTTATGCTTTAAATATCAAATAAACTTTAAAATAGAAGTCGGATGCCAATTTGAAAATAGTTTAAGCTTTTAAAGATATAACGTGTTAGAGAAAAGTAGTTCTACAACTTTTACTTCTAAAAATAGTTGTATAACCTACTAAAACTAATGAAACTTTTCCTTAGCAAAGAAAACTGAAACTTGGAATCCAACCCTTTTCTCTATCTTTGCCTCTCATTTATAGTTGTCGAAAGAAGAAAACACTACCACATGGAAGGAATTACTGCTAGATGTTGGCATTTGATAACACATGATCTAATCATCGATATTTAGTTAGGTCACAACAATATTTTCTCGTCAATTCTCAATTGTCATATTAATGCTTTTTAGATATTTAGCAAAGATAGTTACCTATTGAAACATATATTTTTGGGACCCTATGGACTACTATTGTACTTCTAGGGTTTTTCACATAAAAGGAGAGAGATAGGGCCAAAAATGCTAATGTATCACTCAACTTAGGATGTGTGTGATGTGATATGATGTAAAAAAATTTGACTAAATGCAATAGATTAATCTAGATGACTGAAAATGAATACAAAAGTGCAATTCCAACTCTGTTTGAAAGCACATTGTGATATGCAAACAACTATGAAAATGAAGAAATTATGTAAAACAAAAAGTACATGGATGAATCTGATTCCACCTGGGTGAAATGTGAGCTTACTAGAGTGTTTTCGATGCTGATGAAATTTACTAATTTTTCATAGTGGGACTCATTCGCCCAAGCATCCAAGCATCCAAAGCATCATTCACACTAGATCTGAGAATGTTTGTTTGTCAGGTTGTCGAAGTCAAATCTATAGAAAATAGATAAATAACTCTATCCAAGCTTGATTTTTACTTAAGTTGACTTAACGCACCTAGTTGACTTGAAAATCACTCTTCAACACCTAATAACCTATGAAATCTACAAACAAAGGGCTACAAATAAACAAGCAAAAGGGGAAAATGATTAGGGGTTAGTGAATAGGGGTTTTCCTTGGTCAAACCCCACTTTTGGTAATTAAACCGTTGAAAAGATAATGAAATGAAAGATAAAGATAAACTAATAACATGCAAGTGCTATCAACTCACCTAACTCTTGATGATGCAAGTCTAAAGTAATGTCAAAGGCAGCTTCAAAGTGCTTGAAAAGTGCTTGAATTGATGTAAAATGCTAGAATTCTTGAAATGTAGAATTTAATGCTTGAATGAATGAGGAGATTGTAGGAGATGTGAAATGTTGTGTTTAATTTTATTTGTTAGGATTATATGCAAAAATGCACTTAATTAAGTCATATGAAGGCATAAAGATATAAAATAAAGCATTGGAAGTTGGGTGTAAATAGTGAAGATGTGCCTAGAAAAGTGTGAAAGCTTGTTACAAGACTTTACAACACTTCAAAATAGGACTTGTTTATATGTGAAAAGGTGATTTTTAGGTGAAATTCATTAAATAGAGTCTAGAAGAATGTAGAAATGTCTTACAACACTTCACAACACCTTCACAAGACATCGTTCTTTAAGTTTTAGAACCTAATAAGCATGTTCAAGCCATTTTACAACATAAAATCAATGCAACATAGTTCCAACACCATGAAAGAAGACCTTAAAGGCCATCAAAATAACAAGGGACCATTTTTTATATGGCACATTTAGGCCCCACTTTAGTGAGAGTATGAACTTGCTTCAAACTCACACTAAAGTAGCCATGAACATTGAGGGGAGGGTTCAAATTCCCTTACATTAGCAAGATGGAATGACAACAATCAAGAGGGATGATCAAGCCCCCAGAATGGAGATCCCATGGAAAAGTAAGCATGAGGACAAAGGAACACACAAGTGTTGAGATGAATTAGATGAAGCTTCGATCGTCAATCCAACTAGTTGTGGATTAGAGATCTAGGTTGATTGTTTGAAAAAGAGAATGTGTACTCACTCTGGGGCCACAAAACTTTAGGTTGTCCATAGGGTGAGAAGTCCCAACTGTATACTCACTCTAGGGCCACATAACTAGTTTTCCACGAGGTGGGAACACCCAAAACATAAGATACATATGCTAGTTGGTATGCACTCACAAACACAAAAGTGGCTATGGGGAAAAGTCATGCCACTAGGTGGGCTTCCTACTCAACCATGCGAAAGTTATACCCATTTGATAATGTTAACAAGGCATGACAAAGGAAAATGAATGTTTATGAATAAAAAGACAAAAGGTACCATAGGAATTGAAGTTGTGTTATGCAAGATGGAAAAAGGAATGCAAAATGTGAAAATGTAAAAATATAAAACGTAAAATGTAAAATGTGAAAAGATGTTCAAAGGAGTCTTCTTTAGTTTATGCAAGGTCAGTCACTTAGGGAACATTGTGTCTAATGTCTCCAAAAGAGGAACAATCAAAGAATATTATATTCACAACTTAGGTGATGCAGTGCATCACATCAAGCCACCAAGAGGAATGTAATATGCTAAGATAGATCACACTTATGAAGGACATCACACCCAATGTCATCCACAAAGTGATGAATGCATCAAATAAACAACAAGGCTGCACTAGGAACCTAGAATGAAAATGAATTAATGGCAATGTATGCCCCCCACTTTAAATGAATTGCTACACATCTTTCTATGAGAAATTACCTTAAAGTAGCAAGGAAAGAAAATGCAAAAAGGAAATAAGACATGAGAGCCAACTTGGAAAGCCCTATTCCAAGTGATATGTTTTGAAGTTAGGCTGTGTCATGTCAAGGAAAATGAAAGACAAAATAAAAGGAAGTTTCCCCCCCAAAAAAAAGCACACAAAACACATAAGGGATCTATGGATTTGGGGTCAGTATGTTCGTTGCTGCAATGTGTTTATGAAAGAGTTCAAAACTGTCATCACTGCCCAAAGCACATAGAATTGGAAGAATGGAACAAAGATAATGAAAAAAAGGAAAATGAAAGTTTGTTTTGGGTCAACATGGAAGAGACATTGTAGTCTCAGCGCCTTGCATCATCCCCAAAAGGAAAAGACAAGTGAAAAGAAAATGAAAAGGTAAAAGAAAAGGAAAAAGCTTTTGGGTCAACATGAAGGATAAATTTCAGTCTCAATGGTTTGCATCATCCCCAAAAGGAAAAAAACAAAACAAAAAAGGAAAAAGACAAGAACCTTGTGTGTCAACATGGAAGAGACATAGGGAATCTCGATGCTTTGCGTCATCCCCAAAAGCAGAACAAAAAACAAAAAGAGAAAAATACAAGGACCTTTTGGGTCAACATGGAAGAGACCTAGGGCATCTCTATTCTTTGCATAATCCCCAAAAGGAAAACAAAAAATAAAAGAGAAAAGGACAATGCATGATGAATAGAAGAATATAGATATGAATATAAGATGTATACAAAGAGAGATAACATAAAATGCACGATATGAGGGAACACGATATACACATGAAAATGAAAAGGGTGTAATGCAAATATAAGTCAGCCATTAACTAAGTTATTAGTTTTTCAATCTTGAAAAGATAAGCCGAAAAGGAATAACATAGTTAAGAGACAAAGACAAGTGCATTACAAGGACAAGGCTAACAACATCTTACCCTCCACAAAGTGTGGAGGAAAAAATGAGCTGAGGTTGGTGATGTGAAAGAATCATGTAATAGTGAGAATAGGAAATTCTACAACTATGGCATGAGGATGGGATGTGGTTGCTCTAAGGTAGGATGGGGAAATAGTTGGTATAATTGAAGTGATACTTATCTAGTATATCCTTCAATGTCCAAAATTCTTCAGTGTGGTGTCCAAGGATACAATGATATTTGCAAAATGGGATGTTAGAGACTTTCAGAAAAATAACCAACCTATTCACAAGTGGTAAGATTATAAGACCTCTTTTTAAAAGGAGTTGAAGTCTTTGTTCACATTCAGGTGGAGGATATGTAGGAAACTTAATATTTTTGAGTTTTTAAGGTGGTTTTTTCTTTCTAGATTCTCCTTGTTCATGAGTAGAAGCAAGAAGAGCACCCATAGGGATCCTAACATCCTTTTCATTAGAAGGAGCTAATGGTTGTTCACATGGAAGGAGAATGTTTAAGTTAGGAGGAGAATCGAAGATTATTGTACCAACATCTTGAAGTCTCCTAGGTTGAAGAGGATGTCTATCAAGATGAGAAGGATCATGATATCCAAGGCTTGTTGTGTTTTCTTTGGTTGGTTGTTGTTAAAAAATTTGATGGATGTCATGTTCATGTTTTGTGTCACAACCTTTTTTAGTTAAGATATTAAATCCTTTACCATAAGTCTCTTCAAGGTTGATAGGAATGTTTGTGACTGTGTGCTCATAGAATGGTTGGGATTGTGGTAGTTGAGAGGAACTAGGTCATACCTGAGGAAGGAACCTTGGGTCCTATATTGAATTCAAGATGTAAATATGCAAAGTGATTAGGAGGTGCAATAGTGGGAAGGTCTTGTGCTCTCATTGATGGGTAAAAGGTTGCATTGGCTTCTAGGTTGTTAAGGAATTCATTGTAGAACTTGTGCATGCTATCATCATCATCTCCAATGATGTCTACATCACAAGGGCAATCATGAGGAGTTGAAGGAGCATGTGTGAGTTCAAGGTCATTAGGGTCACATCTAAAGGTAGAGTTGGACATGTCTACAAATGACTTTAAGGAATTTCAAAACTTATTGAAAGAAAATTCCATGATGCAAATAAAATAATAAGCACTAAAGGAAGAAAAATAGAGAATCTGTGAATGAAAATAGAATGCAAGAACAAAAAAGTGTAATGCATATAAATGCCAAAAAGATTGCAGAAATGTTGTTTTGGAAGTGTAGAGGGACTGATTCGCCCTGGGTGGCGAATGAGTCCTAGTATGAAGTTTTTAATTATTTTTTAGAAATTTTAAGATGATTTAAATGCTCTATAGGATACAATTTTGAGATGTAGAATGTAGAGTTTCACTTTTTCAATTGGATGTAATGCAAAAATGAAATCTAGATGAAGTTTTCACTAATGCAAAATGAAAAGTCCTAGAATGCAATAAAAAATCAATGTCTTTATTGAATGCTAATTCCAATGGGAATGAAGATTACATATGTGAATACAATAATAAATTCAAAGTGTTCAAAAGTTGAGTTCACCAAAATGAAACATAGATTTATGGGACCCTATGGACTACTCTTGCACTTCTAGGGCTTTTCACCTAAAAGGAGAGAGATAGGGCTAAAAATTCCAATGTATCACACAAATTAGGATGTGTGTGATGTGATATGATGTAAAAAAAGTTAACTAAATTCAATATATTAATCTAGGTGACTAAAAATGAATGCAAAATCGCAATTACAACTATGTTTCAAAACACATTGTGATATGCAAACAACTATGAAAATGAAGAAATTATGTAGAACAGAAAGTACAAAGATGAATCTGAGTGCACTTGGGTGAAAAGTGATCTTGATGGAATGTTCTGGATGCTAATGAAATTTATTGATTTTTCACAGTGAGACTCATTCACCCAAGGTGGCGAATCAGCCCACCTACTGGTGAAAAACTGCTAGGAGTTGGTTTTTGTTTGTCGGGATCTAAAATATGAAAAAATCAAGTTTTCATTCCTAAGGTGGGACTCATTCACCATAGGTGGTGAATCAATCCTACCCAAAATTCCAAAAAAACTAGGAGACAACTTTGCAACACTAGATTTGAGAATGTCTACTTGTAAGGTTGTTGAAGTCAAATCTACATAAAATAGACAAATAACTCTCTCCAAGCTTTATTTTGACTTAAGTTTACTTGAAGCACCCAATTGACTTGAAAATAACTCTTCAACACCTAATAACCTATCAAATATACAAACAAAGGGCTGCAAACAAACAAGCAAATGGGGAAAAATGATTAGGGGTTTGTGAATAGGGGTTTACCTTGGTCAAACCCCACTTTTGGTAGTTAAACCCTTGAAAAGATAATAATATGCAGGTGCTATCAACTCACTTGAATCTTGATGATGCAAGTCTGAAGCAATGTCAATGGTAGCTTCAAAGTGCTTGAAAAGTACTTCAATTGTTGATGTAAAATGTTATAATGCTTGAAATATAGAATTGAATGCTTGAATGAATGAGGAGATTGTAGGAGATGTAAAATGAGGTGAAAACCACTTATTTATACAATTCTTGTCCCTTAGTATCCATTCATACCTCATCATAGGATGACATTAAGTGATTTTTAATAAAATCTCGAAAGGAAATTTGAAATGTTTTGAATTTGGGGCCAAGGGGGACTCATTTGCCACCCATGGAAAATGGGTCCCACCCAGGACCTAAAAACAAGTGTCAAGAGAAATGTTGTGTTTAATGTTATTTGTCAGGATAATATGCAAATATACACTTAATTAAGTCATATGAGGGCTTAAAGTGACAAAATAAAGCATGAAAAGGGTGTAAATATTGAAGATGTGACTAGAAAAGTGTGAAATCTTGTTACAAGACTTTACAACACTTCAAAATAGGACTTGTTGATGTGTTGAAATGTGATTTTTAGGTGAAATACATTAAATAGAGTCTAGAAGAATGTAGAAATGTCTTACAACACTTCACAACACCTTCACAAGACATCATTATTTAAGTTTTAGTACCTAAATAAGCATGTTCAAGCCATGTTTCAATATAAAATCAAAACAACATAGTTCCAACACCATGAAACAAGACCTAAAAGGCCATAAAAATGACAAGGGACCATTTTTCTACGGCACACCTTTAAATGATCAAATTCTAGAAAATAGCCTAGCAAATGGTCCAATTGACCAATCACATCATCCAATGAAACTGACTCAAAGTTTCCATCCTCGAAACCAAGAAAAGAAAAATGCCAGCAAGCTCCAAAAAATCCCAAAAGATATCACTTCATAAGAAGTGCAATATGCTCGTAGTAAAGAGATGACTGTTAACCAGGAGAAATCTCTCAAGCTCATGAATACAACTCCTTGAAAAAATCTCTAATGAGTTGAAACATGTCTCGACTCTCTCCTGAAAGAAAGGAAAAGAATGAAAGCTACACAAGGACCACGTAGTGTATTGCACACCTTTCTAAAAAATTTACTCAAGCATGGGAATATTTGAAAGTGAAAAATATTATACAAGTAGATAATCAAAATGATCAAGGAAAAAACACTTCACAATCCTAGAGACTCATAGGAGGTATTCTCTTGTAGAGGCACAAACCTAGGCCTCTGGTAATTCTTGTAGTTTGAGGAAAGCATAATGTTGCGCCTTCAAATGTCCATTAGTCAGTAGCATGAGAGTATAGATGTGCCTATATGCTTGCTCTAGCTCAAAAAATTAATTGAAAGAAACAAATCCCTATCTAGAATAAGCCAACCTAAGGTGATAATAGATTCAAGAAAGAGGAAAAATCTTGCACTCAATATCATCAATTATGGGCATCACACTTGAAAATGAGAGCTCTATTGAAGTTAGGACCTTACGTCAAATTGTATTCATGACCTACTCAACTGTCTACACATCTACATCTAGTGAAGGAAGAGAGGGGTCCTGAATTCAACTAGGACACTGAAGTCATTATGGATTTCATTGACCTACTTGTTCAGCATCATCTGACACTCCTTGCACTTAGTTGCAACTGTGTGGCAATTAATGATCTCATTTTCTTTGATAGAGGTGGCTCTTCGATTGGGAATCCCCACACCTTTTAGGGCCTTATATGTGGCTATGCACAACTTGGAAATAAAGCTTTTTGATTCCACCAGTCAGGGAGCATATGTTTGCATAAATTGATTTTCCATCAGGCCAACCTTAACATTCAATTCCCGAACATCTCTTAAGAATTGTAAAGCAAGCCCAAGAATGACAACAACTATGATTTATTCCAAATGTATGGATATCAAATTTTTCATTATCGGGAGGGCTCCAGATCCTTGTACAACAACTAGCTCTTGATTAAATTGAGCCTCTTTCTCTTGTGCTTTCCTCCATTTAACTTCTTTCTTAGAGGACATTTTTCAGTTCTGAGCTCAGCCTTTCAATTTCATGTTTTGACTCTTCTACTTCCATGCGGACCTTCTGAAGACCATCTAAAATTTTAGATTGGACACCGTCCAACTCCCTTTTCATACTTTCCTAAGCACACCGATGTTCTGAATTTTTTTGGCACTTAGTAGCCAACTCACCCTTTAATTTTTTAATTTCAGCATAAAGCTAAAGTTTTACACTTTGAGCTTTTCCAGGCAACTTAGATGTTTCTCCTTGTTGACCTTGTATTTTCCTTATGTGGGCCATTTCAAAATATCTTACCCAGATCTTGTTTTGTTGTCTACTCATTGTTTCCTTTATATTTATTAACTTTGCCTCATGCTTTTTCAATTTTTCTGCCCAGCCTCTTGTAGTCTACATATACCACCTTTTGAAAGGCCTTAGCTAGGACCACTTTGTCAAGCAAGCGAGTTTCATTGAAATCCAAGCCCATGGCTATGATGTCGTAGTCCTCCATCTGCATTTGTCCCTTGGGTTTGGACACAAATGACTTTATAGACATGATTAGCAGAGAGTCCTTTGCTCTTCATTGAAGCAAGATTTGAAATCTTCTTGGTGCTAGGCAACGTGATATTCTTTACCAGTAGTTTTTTCTTTTTGAATTTTTGGGCCTACTTGGTTGCATTGAAATTCTCTTCGAGACTCTAAGCAACAATGATGCTCTATGTTGAAATGGAAGTAATAGGAAGGAGACTAAAAAGGGTGACAAGGACAAACTTTTGATGTATGAGCATGCAGGGATTCAAAAGGAAGTGTTATCATGGAAATGGTGGGATATACTAAATTGAGGTTGGGTAGGGGAAAGACTAGTCAAGGTGAAAAGAGAAATAGGTTGAAGGAGAGGTTTCTTCCCAAAAGAAGATGGACTAGGAGTGATGGGAAAAAAATAGGTTTCCTCTCTTTCGATGGCAGTCCTTGATAGGGCAATCAAAGAATCAATTATGGTCGAGGTAGATGATGCTCATTCAACAATTGAGGTATCTTTGGAAGATTTGTTAAAAGTGGCATGGGGTGTATTTAGGACTATCAACTTAGGGTCTGAGGATGGAGGATTCCTTTCCACGGGAGGGGGAAAAGGAGTAACCAAATATGTAGAGGAAGGAAGAAGAGAGGGAGAAAAACTTACTTAGGCCATAGGGGTTGGAACATTTTATGAGGTAGACTCTACTTCTTCTTCTCCTCGGGCCGGTATATTGGGTGCACCTAGATCTTGGACCCACCTTCTCTTTGCATGATGGAGATTAGGGGGTAATTAGATTAATTAATTTAGAATTAATTAATCTAAGTTGGATTAGGGTTTTTTAAAACATTTGTTAAATAATTAGATTTATTTAAACAAATGAGAGGACATAGGTGATTTAATTAAATAATTTAATTTATTTAATTAAATTAGATGAACATTTTTGAATTAATCTAATAAATTTCTTTATTTGATTAATAGTAGAAATTGATGAATTTAACTAAATAATAAAGATTATTTAATTAATTGGTTAGTTCATAGGTGATTTAGGAGGAAGTGATGTTAATTAATCAGAATTAGATGATTGGACTATTTGAGTGTCTACATTTAAACTTTTTATAAAATGACAATGAATTATTTAGTTTTATATTTATACTATCAATTAAATGTATCAATAACTATATATAGTTACTTGTCTCTAGATTCAAATTCCATTGTAATATATATGCATGTTTTCTCTTTTTTGTAATGCATCTAGTTTTGGGAGACCTAAAAAAATGATATAAAACTTTAATTAGGAAATGACTAAAGACAAATATATATAGACATGAATATGTGATAAACTTTTAACTATATTTCGACTATAAATTAAAAATATAAACAACTATATACAAGTACCTATATTTATTTACTTCATTGTACCATCTCCATCCTCTCTCTTTTCAGTGCATCTATTATTGTCTCATCATAATCCATTGAAAGTGTCCATAACACTTTATTAGTAGACCTCTCTTAATATCTAACTAGTTTTATATTGGTTTCCAAAATCAAATGTGAATAATGTATAATATTTTTATTTCTTTCATAATCTTCAAATGCAAGCAATCCATTCTTTCTTATCAGATATTTTTTAAGCCAAGTGCTAACAACAACCACATAACTAGTTGGATACTAAAAGTTGTCACCATCCACTCTAAGATGTACCAGCTTATGTTTTCTCTCAACACATCTAGCCAACCAATACCTTGTCTCCTCTTCATTCCCCTTAGGTGCAACAACAACATACACATGTCCTACAAAAAAAAAAAATCAATAAAGAGTGACATATATTTAATTCACATATAAACATGTATACATATAAAATTCAATTCAATTTAATGTACCTTCTTGTACAAGGTTTGAATCACAATCATAATCATTTGATGCAAACACTTGATTATCTTCAATTTTCATTCCATGTTTAAGATGTGTTGATGTAGGTGTTAAAGCTCTTTGTTGCCATTCTTCAACCCATTCCATATTTTCACACAGTTCCCAATCACTTGCAATTCAAAATTGACAAAAGCATGCAAGCTCCCTTGTCCATATTATCCATTTGTTTGCATTTGAACGCTTAAAAAAATTCCATTTTGCAGATCCATTAATTGTTTGACAATCTTGTTGAGTAAGAATATCATTTTCTTCAACTAACCAAAAGAAGCATCGAATTATTGAGCTCTCACTTGTTCTTGTGGATAATTTGGTATTGCACCAATCTACAATTGTACATGTATCTCTAAATTTCACAACATCCTCAAATTTTAGTTGCTCTCTAGAAAGAGCTCTTTTCACACATGCACTTTCTCCATCGTGTTCTCCTTTACCATGTCTAACTTAAAAAAAACTCACTTGCTAGATATTATTTTCCTTATGAACTCTACATAACCAATAAAACATTCTAGCATTCTTGAATTGACCTATGCAATTATCTAACCATATGAGATGTTCTCTCATTTGAATTCCTTTGAATTCCTCTATCTTTGAATTCTTTATAAAATATATCAAAACAATATTGAAAAAACTCAGATGAATGTAATCAAATATCACTTCCATAAAAATGGTACTCTCTCAAAAACTTTCTATTATCTTCTCTACTATCATGTGTATGTATATTTACAATATGAACAAATATAGCTACTTGCATTGAATTATAATATTATGATTGAATTTCTTCTTGTGGAGTAAGAGTATGATTTTTAGAAAAATCAACAATTGTCACTATAGTTCCAATTAGGAATGTTTTTTTACATAAACAAAATTGATTATCAAGCCAATGAGCATATTGAGAGAGCTTAACATACTTAGGTACAATCTTATCTTTAAAATCTTTAATAAATGCATGCACACTAAATTTTTCTACAATTAGCACGCAACGTTCCCCAAATTTTCCATCTTTCAAAGAATACTCAATATTTTTAATTTTTTTTAACATCGACTAATTCTTGTCCAAATTCATCTAAACTACTTTCATGCATACATTCTCCTAACAATGAAAAGTTACCACATCTATCACATTGTCCAAAAATACATGCTTTTAAATAAAATAATTTTCTAACACAAAACAAACCTACTACAAAATATTTGATTGTTTTAGGTGGAATATTAATACCACAGATGTCCTACATATTGTGGTTAGCATGCAAAGTACATCATATATATCAAAAAATATCATAATAATAATGAAATAGTACATGAGTCTTACAACAAGAGATTCATTGTTTATTAATTCTAACATACCAAGGTTTACATTTTCTAATGATCTTTGTATGCTAATATTAAACGGTAAGATTGAATCATGTAAAAAAAGTTATATAATTCAATTTGAGTCATATCTAAGAGATACTTTGGAAGAGGTTAATGAATTTTGGAACCCACCCTTAACTTTAAAACATCTCTAATGTTAGGTGATACTCTTGTATTATCATGCCAATATTTTTTGATTAAAGATTTGATTTAATTAGTTCATTTCATGTCTAACCTTGGGAGTCTACCACTTAAACTCCAACATTGATTATTGGGTCCTTTTCAATGCTTTCTCTTCTTTTAGCAACTCTTATCAAAGTTTTAGGATTTACTTTCAAACATTTACTAATCTTACTTAACATTCTTTTATTTTAAGATGCTTTATTAACTAGAGTAGTTGTTATTGCATGAAAAACTACATTATTATATTGAGATTGAATTTTATTACCTATAAAATCAATAGCTCATTAGAAACACTAGATATGAATTGTTCTACTCAATCATCTTTCTTTTTTGGTTTTACAAAAAATGCCTAATTTTTTTCTCACTTTTCTCATTTTTGACATTCTCATCAATTGCTTCATGAGTTGACATTGAAATCCTAATTTATTTCTATGAAAAAACATTCTATATACTCTATTTCTATAAGTTCCCATTTGTCTCCAAGAAAATTTACCAGGAAGGTTATCTAGCACATCTTTTTCAATTGTAATAAAAACATTTTCATTTCCATTCATACAAGGGATTTCATTTCATTCATGCAAGGGGTTTCATTTTATTTTCAAACATAAAGGGATTTCATTATCATTTTCATCAATATGAGGGATTTAATTCTAATTTGCATTCATATAATATATTTCATTTTTATTTTTTTCACATTGTTTCAAAACTACAATTATTGATACCATTAATGGTGTATCCAACTTATTCTAAATAACTAAGATCAACATTATCAAGACTTGGGTTTTAAGACATACCTGAATAAATAGTTTGAATAGGTTTGTTTTCCATAGCATTGGGAGGTGGATTTGAAGACATTCCTAAAGTTGTTTGCATAGGTTCTACTTCCATATCATTCAAAGTTGAAGTTGAAGGCATAATTGGGTTTGTCTCCATAATTGCATTTTCTTCCATATTCACCATCTCCACATTTGCATCATCTACATTCATCTCACCTTTCAGGGTTTCCTCTTCAAAATTCATGGAACTAGATGCTTCCAAATTTTTCCTTTGAAAAATTGTTTCTCTTCTATCCCTTTGTCGTTTTCCCTTCATTTCTCTATTTTCTTAAATTTCTTTGGGTTTCATTAAATTTCTACATTTTTTTCTTTTCCTTTGCTTTGATCCCATGGTTACCAAACCCTCTTTGATAACAAAAAAAATGATTCTTAACCTATTTTCCAATTTCTACCTCCTTCAAATATTCAAGTAAAACTAGATATAGTATGAAAATGCTTTCTTCTATAAACTTTTAAGTACAAAAACATCATGAATACATCCAAAAGTTATCCTTTTTCCAAATATTCTTGTAAAATGTTCTTGTACTTAATTTAACTTCAAAAAATTCAACCTACACTTTTCTTTTCCAAAAAATTGAATAGAATACGTCATGTTAAGAGATTGCACAAGATAACATTACAATAAAAAATGCAAAAAATGGCACTTTCAGACCATACTATAGAAAAGGAATGTTTCAGAAAAAACACGCTCTATCAATTTTTTTCAAATTGAGAAAAAATGGTTAAATAAGAAATGTGTATGTGTTATAAAATGCATACGTTTTCTATTTTAGGAATGTACACATGTTATATAATGTGTACATGTTACCTTTACCTAACTAGTAAATAGATAACACATACACGTTATATTTAAATAACACCTACATGTTTTATAACATGTACACGTTATTAAAAATTTGAATCCCCAACCCACATGCAGCCTTGGTTTTAGGCTTGGGAAAGGCTTGGTAACCTGACCCTTAGCCTTTGACCTACAACTAATAAACTAAGGCAGGTTCAAGAGGAATGTTCAACTTTGGCAATATGGCTGATGGACTTTTTTTCCGTATCAATCTATGTAATTAAAACCCATTAGAGAACATGATGCCTAGTTTCCAAATATATAATTTTTATTAATATTGAATCATATTTGTTATTTTTTAATTAATTTCTAAGAAAACTAGTCCATAAACTTGAAATATCAGGCTTTTTTGTTTTTTAATAACTTTTTTTGGTTAGGTTTCTTGTAAAAAAAGTTATATGACATCAATATTTAGACAATTCTCTAGAAAATGAAAAAAAAAATTCAAATAATATTTAGATTAGGTTCAATTATGTTGTCCATACACGTTGATTTTTAAAAACAACTATTAAGGCCAATAAAAATTAAAAGAAAAATATATATATATATATATATATATATATATATATATATATATATATATATATATCAAAAGTGTGTCCATACACATGCATGGTATGGTAAAAAAAATGACTTGTAAAAAGTGGTTTGTAGACATCCCTATCAAAATTTAATTTCTATCATCTAAATATTTGAATAAATTACATATTTGGAATCTAGATTCAAAATGATAAATTTCATATTTCTGACTATTTTAAAGATTCATATTGTAAGTGCCTCAAATTTTTAGTCCATGTGTGAAAAATGCTAAAAAATGACAAAAACACTTCCAGTTTTTGAGCTTTTTGTGGACCCAACTTCTTGCATCAGCCCACTAACCTTTTCCTTTATTTGATATTTCCTACTCACAATCCTCAACAATCAGCAAAGCCTATAATACCTTTACCTGAGATTATTTCTTC
This sequence comes from Sequoia sempervirens, assembly GCA_007258455.2. Taxonomy (NCBI): domain Eukaryota; kingdom Viridiplantae; phylum Streptophyta; class Pinopsida; order Cupressales; family Cupressaceae; genus Sequoia; species Sequoia sempervirens. The sequence goes on along the minus strand of VDFB02111514.1, from coordinate 3,817 downwards.
TTCTCACAAAGAGAGTGTTTTACAATTTATACCTCATCCATTATGCATGAAACCTTTTCCAATTCTAATCAAGATGAAGACATGCCTAAAAAAATTCTCCATCCTATGAAACCAAAGTAAGTGATACACCCATTAGTCTGGAAAAATTCTATGGCCAAGGCTTTAAGATTCTTTCCAAACAAGGTTGTGATATAAAGAATGAAAGTGAAATTCACACTCTCTTAGAACAAACACCATCTAATAATACAAAATAAATTTATTATCAAGGTCTTCCACCTTTACATAATATATTTACACCAACCTCAAATCTAAACCAACCTCATGGCCCTATTGGAGATGGCCTTCTTCCCGCTCTACATCCCTTGTTTGATATTTAGCATACCTTATGTGCATATTTACAATGGGAATTAATTTTATTATGTATCCTCTTCATGAAATAAATGATGTTAAATAAATGAATAAAAATTAATCTTTTTGTGTGTATCATAGTAACATTTGGTCATTCTACTAATGAGTATTGTGCTTTAAAGAAAAATTGTAATGGTTAATTCAATTATATGACATTGATGTGGATCAATACATGGATCATGTATATGATAAAATAATAAACTAAGTAGGTATGGTGTTGCTCCTTGCTATGTGGTAGTTATAGTATCACATGGTACTCATAACCATATTTCATCAATAAGGAGAAACATGATATTGTCTATCTAGGTTTCTCCTTGCCCTTGCACTTGGGGGGCATGGTTATTTAGCCTTGTGTAAGGTGTATTACTTTGAATAAGGGATATTTTCTCCATTTCTCCTTATAATAACATTTTAATGGGGCATATCACCCCACATATTAAATTATTAGATAATATTTTAAGTCATGTGGTCCCTTTTAGTAGTTATTCTCACATCATGTCCACTTTAGTAGTAATATCATATAGGATGTTCACTAAAGTGGCATCCTCAACCTATGTTAGTGTCCCCTTTGTGGTGGTATTAGGTTTGATACCCTCTAAAAGTGTGAATTTTCATGTCATGTAATGTGCCCTTAGTTGGTGGTATTATCCCTAATACCACCTAATGGTGTGACCCTTCATTCCATGATTTGTCCTCTCTTAGCAGTGGTGTCATGTATGATTCTCTCTAAGGTATGATTTACCATATATTGGGTAGTACCCTTTGAAATATAATAATTCATTTCTTGGCATGCACCCTTTGTGGTGGTGTTATTTATAATGCCCCCTAAGGTGTGGATTTTTTATATTTTATCCCTGTGTTGTTAAAATTTGTACACCCCCTAAAGTGATTTCATCCCTTGTTATATTCCCCCTGAGGTGATTTCATCCTCTGTGATGTTAATTGTGCCCTTATGAAATTAAGATTTATGCACTCCCTAAGGAATGATTTACAAAATACTCCATGGTTTTGTAATAATTCAACTTGTTGATTCATGTGATCAAACACAATTTTAACATGACCAACTAGCATAACATAAATTTTTTGTCAGTAGAGCCAACTTTTTCATGAGATACCAAGCATAATGAAACTTTCTAGCCCTATGGTGACCATCATAATGCATGGACACCTAGCATAACACAACTTGTTGGTCCTTATGAGGGTACTATCTTGTCTAACATCATATTCAAGAGATGGCATTTGGTATTTGAGACAAATTTAAGATTGAGATCACTTTTCCTAACCAAGTCAAATAATTTTTAGTACTAACCCTTGAATTTTTCTTTATTGTGTCTTATTGTATATCTTGTTTTAGTTTTCCTTGTGTCTTGTATGTGTATCATGTATTTTTTTTCATTTTGTGTTTGCATTATGTTATGTTGTGTTTCTTCATCTTGTATGCTTCGTGTTTGACATGTTGCATTACACTTCATGTATGCATGTTTTCCTTTTTGCTTACATCGTCTTGCCATAGGATCTTGAATTTGGGGGATACCACATCCCTTATAATCGTTGTCATCCTATCTCTTCAATGTTTGGATAATTTAACCCTTCTTGTCTTATTCTTACTTTAGTTTGAATTTGACTGTAAGTTCATACTCTCACTAAACTGGGGGCTAAATGTAGCATACACAATTATCACATTTGATAATTTCACACTAGGGTTTTGTCCCCTTATATGCTTGGAAAAAATTATGCATTTGATTGCCCCTTTTATGAATATCTCCGAAAGAAAATTTGGGAATAAAAATAATCATTTAATATTTTCCCCCAACATTCAAGGCCTTAACAAGGATAAGTATGGTCAAGAGAACCCTACACCCTTGACCAACCCTTTTTGGATCAAATTTTTATATGTTGGTATCAATATTTATTATTTGAAAATTCAAATTTATTTATCAACTATCAAAATTTAATTTTCAATAAATTAGAAAAATTTCATACAAATACAAAGTATTTTCACCTTTTGAAATGCCAAGAACATCTAGAAATTTTTGAGAGAAATTATACATTCTAAAAAGAAATCAAGAGCATTGAAGAGAATAATTATCAAATTTATTACAATGATCAAGAGGGGTGATCAAGCCCCCTAGATCAAGATCCTATTAGAAACCAACATAGACACAAAAGCACACACATGAAAATGATATAAAGAGAAATAGCAAGGCACAAGCATAGACTGCCAAAGACCTAAAGAAGAAAAAAAAAAACAAAAAAAAAGGGGTGGATGGATCAAGGTTCGATCATTTTTCTAGCACGATGTGGATTAGATCTAGGTTGTTTGTCTAAACAATGCATGCTTACTCCAAGGAAATGAAACTCTAGGTCATCCATTGGGTGAGTAATCCAAGAGGTGAGATACATACACACACGATCGGTATGTGCTCACACACACACATGAGTAGCTATGGGAAATTCATGCATCAAATGGGCTTCCCATCTAACCATATTAAAGTTATACCTCTTGATAAATTTGATAAGGCACCACAAAAAAATGAACTTTGAGCTTCATGAGGCAAGTAAAGCTTTGTATGCTTGGAACTCATGAAAAAACAAGATGGTACTATAGGCATGAAAAGTGTGTTATACAAGATGGCCATATAACTGAAAATGAAAATGCAATAATAGGAAACATTCAAAGGAGTCTTGCTTAATTCATAAGAGGTCTTATACATAGGGAACAATGTGCCTAATGTTTCCAAGAAAGGACCAATCGAAGGATAAAAAGATTTGCAACTTAGGGGATGTATTGTGTCGCATCAATCCACTAAGAGGAATGTAATATGCTAAGAGATATCATGCTCTAGAAGGACATCATACGCAATGTCACCACAAAGCAAAAGACACATTGCAAGAAGCAAGAATACTACACCATGAAACATGAAAAAAAAAGAAAAAGAATAATTCCAATGTATGCCCCCACTTTAAAGGAATTGTTAAACAAACATACTATGAGAAATTACTTTAAAGTAGAAAATGATAAATGCTAACAATAAATAGGACATGAGAGCTTATTTGGAAAGCCCTATGCCAAGTTATATGTTTCCAAGTAAAGCTACGTCATGCAAAAGTAAAGAGAGGTTGCCCCCAAAAATGTAAAAGTCCAAAACACATGAGGGATCTATGGATTTAGGGTCAGTATGTTCATGCTAAAATGTTTTTAGAGAGCTCAAAACTATCATCATTCCCTAAATACTCATGGAAATGGAAGAGAGTATGTCCAGGATCACCATGGAAAAATTTAGAAAAATCAAAGTTAGGCAACTTGACGCAAATATTTGAATAAGTTATCTATATTATTTCAAAAATATGTAAGAATATATTTTTTATTAAATTGAATGTAGTTTCTAAAGTACTAGGTTTATTTATT
>VDFB02111512.1:0-13111 GCA_007258455.2 Sequoia sempervirens | reverse complement strand
GAGGCGTCGGTCCCATCTATGGTTGTCCTGTGCTCTTCCTCCCAGCTGGAGGCGCCGGTCCATAGGGTGACTCATGCGGAGCCGTAGACCTCTCGTGAGGACGAGGTCACGACCTTTCCAACCACGGCCTTCTCAGCCTTCCATTAGTCTGCGGAAGCACTAATGAAGACGAGGCATCCATTTTTAAAATCTTGCAATGATATTACTACCCAACCCACCTAAGTTAATTATTAGGTTTTCACTTATTTACTAACTCACTCGTGGGTTATCCTGTGCTCTTCCACTTAAGCGGGGCGCCGGCCCCCACGAGGAGCCACTCTCCCTAGAGACCCAACAACATAAAACCAAGAAACCAAGGGTTGTACAACATCACAAGAATATTATATCACAACTGAAAAGCGCGCGAGGCATTACCCATCTCGTTATAAATACAATTTTCAAGTCTCAACAAATTCTGTACAACCCTTTTAAAATCATGAAACCAAAACACTTGCCACATCAAGGGCCCATAAAGAGAGAGAACATCAATTATCAATCATCTCAAGCCTCTGGAAGCCAAAAGAATGAAAACCCATAAACAAAGGTAAAGTGAAGCAACATGAGTATTTCTCCAATAATTCAACACAAGGATAAAATTTTCCCTCAAATAAGAGATTAACTTCGAAAGCCAAAGGAAGTTTCATCAAACCCCATCCATAAATCAATCAACTCTAAAACACAAATACAATCCATATAACAACAATGGTGTCACCTCATAAGGAATCATAGAAGAAAATTAACCTTTAAATCAACCAGAATCACTCAACATCCAAAAGCCACCAATTAGGCATTCCACGGGAGACCTCAATTTTCTCCTCACAAGAATCCCTTAGAGTGGTACGAAAATTACATTCATAAAATCAGCAACATGGCAATGACAAAAATTATCTAATCACATTCTCAATTAAAAGAAATCAACCTACTCAAAACAATTACAATCTCAAGGTTCTAAATAACTGTCCATATAAGAACCTCAAATAGAAACTCAGATTGTCACAAAGACTAACTAACAATCCAAAAGAAACAATTAAGAATGAAACTCAATTCAAGGGACAATTCATTTAAATCTTTTCAAATACCTATGTGAGATTAACATGACCATTATATTTTCCAACCCTACACATACCTATTTACATCATTAACTTGTAGATATTGAACAATCACATGAACATTAATAACACGCAAATTCTTGCATACAAATATTTTTATATGAATTTCTTTACTTCAATATTTAATTTTATATAAGAGACTACATTTACTCATATTTTCAAAAACATAACTCTTTATTTTTATTTTATTTTAATCTATAAAATACCTGTGTTTCAAAATAAAAAGATTAAAGATTACTTATAGATTTAAAATTCTAATCTACAACTTTTAATTTTCTCAACTTAATTAAATCCTTTAATCATCAATATTTACGATCTAGCCAATTTTATAAAATAATTAAGAACAAAGTCTCAAAGCAATATATATCGTTTATACAAAATTTATTAAAACTATAAAATAAAACAAACAAAACTTACTATATTCTACCATGCTTAACCATTATAATTAAACATATATTTTTAAATATATAAATCAATAAATTTTACTCATATTAAATTCACCATTAAAATTTAAAAGTAATAAATCATATATACTCCCTTCTTACTTTCGTGGGAGAGTAAAATGAATCAAAATAAAGAAAGTCTCCCTATAAAAAGGTTCCCTAATAAAATCTAGTTTTAAAGGACATGTAAGAATATGAGTAAATTCTTATTTTGCTGAAAGGAATACGTGGGGGGGTTTAGAATAGGATTTCCAAATATTTTGAAACGCATAAAGTATATTCTCCACCCTTAATATTTTATGAAACCTCACTCTACAATATAGTAGTTTACCCCTCATACTCCTATGCGTCACTAAAAAAATAAAGGTGAAATCAGTTTGTGTTATTTTATGAACTCTTAAGGCTCACGTGACAAGGCATGAAAACTGTTTGTTAAAATGCTTTAAAGAGATAACTATCTCATGAAGGGGAAAGATTTCAGGATATGCACCAAATGGATTTGATGAAAGGCTTAAGAAATTTTCAAGAAACCACAAATGGGTCGGTCAGAGCCAAATTCACAACCTTTCCCAGCATCGACTACCAGTCCCTCTCATTCGAAGATTTCCAAGAGAATCAGGGAGGCTATTTAATCTTTGACACTCTTCTATGCTCAAGTGCTGCACTACGATAGATTGTCGACTTAATCAAGGAGGTTATTTTAACTTTTAAACTTCCTAATGCTTTCAAGCATTGCAGCTGAGGTAGGTTGACAACGATATCAGGGAAATTATATAAATTTAGATTACCAGGCTATGCGAAGGAGCTCATCTAAACACTGTATCCAATAACGTCAATTTCTCTCAGCTTCGACTGAACGAGGTAATTGGCAAAGGCTTGAAACATTGCGCAGACCATGAGAATTAAATAATCTGCTCATTGGTCCTCAATTTCTTCACTTGAACAATCTGCTCATTGACGGCATCAGAGAAGACACACGAACCAAGTTTCCTTCAAGTTTGAGATGGTTACGGTTGCAAAAACGTGAGAAGCCATTTTCCTTCAGCCTTGTGAATAACATTTGGGATTTGACAATAAAACAGAGAGTTTATTTAAATCTATACATCCTACCATGTTCAAGTGAGCCACGGAGACAGGTTAACAATGAAATCAGAGAGGCTATTTAATTCTGTACAACGCCTCAACTCTAAATGCTGTAACTGCGACAGATTGCTAAGTATAAAAGAAAGTGAATATTGGAATCTAGAAATATCGCCATCTACTTGCATGATTAGACAAGACGGCAAAGAAGGAGAAAGGTGAGGAGATCCTTCAGTTTTTTTTTTTAACATTTAATCTTTGTTTAAAAGACACGGAGTAAGGAAGGAAAATACACTATTCCAACTCAGATAAAAGAAGAGAAGCCCGAAAACAAGTCTAAGTCACTGACCAGGTTCACAACAAAAGGAGTCTTCGGTCGGCCAAGCCCAGTATAAGAATATTGCAAAAAGCTCAGATTCGAATGCTATCAAAAGCCAAGGAACAATTCCATGTGATTTCATTATATTCTAAATGATTTTCAATTACGATTCTAGATCCTTTCGATACCGGTTAAAAACAAAAAGATTTGTTTACATGCTTCACATAAGGGCTCGATTTGGTGAAAAGGAAGATGACCCAGATCCAATTCAAATTGATTGGGGCAGAGAACAAGAAGTTGTCAGTTCAGAACCCTAAAACTAACAGTGAATAAATTAATGATTCAACTGCGCAGCTGAGACTGGCTGCCAATGAAATCAGAAAGACTATTTAAACCTTTAAACTTTCCTATTATTTTCATGTGCTTCAGCTATGACAAATTTCCAATGGATCAGAGGGCTTAATTCTTATGTTCAAGTGTTGCAGCTGTATCAGATTGCTAAAGGGATCAAGAAGGTAGTTAAAGCTGTGACAAAATTTTGTTCCAAGAACTACAGCTGCGATTATCAGGAGAAACAAGCAAATTATTTAATCTCCATGACACTCTATCTTCAAGTACAACAGGAAGAACAAGTTTCCAAGGAATTCAGAGGGATTACTAGTCGATCTCGTGTTGCAAATGCTTGGAGACAGGGGCAGCAGTATGCCAGGCTTAAGAGCCTTCGTAACACAGAAATATTCATTGCTCCATGCTGTCACAAAAGTTGTTAATGATAAGGGACCCAAAAACTGCAACTGGGTTAAGAAGCTTTTATGAAACTACCTCTAGCCAATGTAAATCCTGGCCCACAACCAATAATAAAACATTAAATTTGAAAACTGTCTCTCTAATGTGTTATCATAAAGAGGTAAACCTGAACAGTACCGAGAAAGGCTAAGACATATCTGTCTGGACTCATATGAGAGGTGAATGTTTGATTCACATTATTATGCTCGAAATCTCTCTTATGAATGTCTTATTACACAACTTAACCAAGGGTTCCAGACTCTCTTATATTCTACAGCTACAATGATAAAATACCAGTACCATTATTACCACAGATATACACCTCTAATTGAACTAAAAACATGTTAAGCGACATACCTCGAGAGTTGCACCATAAGGGGGTCGAGAGATCTAGTTTTGATTTTGGCATTCAAAAGCCTCTCCTTTTCCAACGCTGCCCATGGTTATTTTCCCCAAAAAGCACTAAGATCCCCCGATAAAATAGACCAAATCGACATATCTAATGCCATCTCCAATCCTGTGCATCACAGTCGCTCAAAATGAAAGGCAAATACTGGCTCTTTTAATTTGTTTCATGGTGCCTTTTCCACTCCCATCAGAGAACCGTTCGATTTCCAAAAATCATTTATTAGCAATAAACAATTCTTTTTCCAGTTTAAAAAACCCTTCAGCTTCCTATCTCCTTTTCCAAATAAATTTCTTATTATAACTTTTGAAGATTATTTTGTTCATAATTACTATTAATTTCAATTTAACAATTTAAATCAAATTTATCTAAAAATATCACCTTTACTTTTTAACGAATTAGTTTAATTTGATCATTTGCTCTAAATCATTTGATTTAATTTAATTGATTATTATTTTTAATTTCTAATCATATTTTAAATAACCTTGGAAATCACTTATGATTTAATTAGTTATTTAAACATGATTTCTAACATATTATATTTTCCACAAAATCAAATAACTCAGTAACCAATGAAACACACACTCACACAAGTCCAAAACAACCGACACGGAGGGGTATTACATCCTCCCCCCCTTAAAAATTGACTTACTCCTAGAAGTCGAGCTCAATCATAAACATGGTAACACAACAAATATCAATGATCAAAAAGCACCTCAACACCATAAATTAAAACATCAATTAAACATCAAGTCAGCCATGAAAATTAAACAAACCAAAAATAATGAAAAGATACCAAAACAAAAATGGTGGGAGGGTTGCAACCAGACCAATTTTGGCAAACACAAGGACAAATGATGAACTAGGTTGGTGAAACTTTCTTGTTAGTTCCTGTTTTTCCACATCAATCCCATTGGGTGTTTATGGTGCTCATCCTGTCCTGACAATGCAGGTGGAATCGAGGCTTAGTTCCTGCAATCCTGCATGCAAGCAAACGTTGTGCACAATACATATATATCACAAATACATCGTGAGAGGAAATCCCAGCATGGTAGGGCACTCGCAAGCGAGTGATACCACACTGTCCCTCCCACCAAACCACACATAAAAGTCAAAACAATTCTAGTAACTTGTAAAAAAATTTCTTCTAATTAGTTAGGAAATATTCGTATGAGGATACTAAACATAAACCTAAATCAATCTACTATATCAAAATGAATTACTACTTGACATTAGAAGTATCTATACCTGCACATTACGATTACATTACCTTCATCATTATGCTTTCTGAAGCCCACTTCCTATAAATCAAAAGCTACCATAGAGCATTGCACATTAGTACCAATAATTCCAGTTACATCTTACCCTCGAGATACTAGATTCTACTAAAATCATAGAATAATTATCCACAAAACCTCACATCTTCATTAAAACTCATAATTTTCACACAAAGAACTCCACTTTAATCATTATTCAACACCAAAATTCACATCAATTTCAATAAAAAGGGTAAAATTTTACACCTTCACATATTCAAGAAAACATAATTCCTCACTCAAGGACAACAAAATCGCAAATTCCACACACACTAGACATATTCACACACATAAAACACATCCCCAAGAAACACATCACACTAAAACTCAAGGGTCCATAGAGCATCCCCGACAGGAAGGATATCGGTGCATTGCGCACTACACCGAGGGTCCTATCCTTTCCCATCAGTTTCCTGCACCATCAACCCGACACCATCAAACGAAAGAAATTCAAATTCACAACTATGACAAAAGAAAAGTGAAACTCAAGACTCACGGGTCTAAGCGCAAGGTTACATAGTGAGCACACATAGTGCCCAGTGTATGAACCTAGGCTCGATACCATGTTGTAATGCCCCGTCGTCGAACCCCAAAGGACAATTAAACAATAAACACAGCACAATTTTTTTTTTTTTAAAGTAAACATAACATACATGTAATACACATTAAATCATAACATGAATTTAATTTAAGTAGATTTACTAACACATACATCCCTTGGGGTACACGAAGAGTCATTACTAGACTGAGATCCACACAACAACAATAAAGAATAAAATCCAAAGATATAATCCATAAGAAAATAAATATTAACAATTATAACAGATACATGAAAAACATTGATAAGAACCATCAGAGTACATAAATACAACATAAGCATGATTAACTCAACACATTGAATAACAACTGCCAATAACCACTTAAGGTTTAATGTTACATTACAATACAATATTCAAGAAGTACAATGATACAAAAGTGTTTCCAAACATAAATGGAAACCATACATAAGATAACATAATACAACTGAACAGATGAAAACTAGCTCCAAGATGGATACAACTCTGGAGTCACTGCAACCGCACCAATCCGCACCTCTCGATCCTCGACTGGGGACCCAATGGGGTGCTTAGCACGTTCCACCCGACCATGTGAGTCCAAAGACCCACCCCCCGTGCTAGGAGCTAACAATAAGAGTCCTCAACCAAGAACATCCCAACACGGAATCACAAGACTCACAACATACAAAAGTATCATAAAACTCAAGAATTGCAACAACATCCAAGAGTCAACATAATAAATTAAGATCACAAATCCCATCACGCAAATCAAAGCAATGACCAATAAATAAGTAACCAAAGGATGATCATGAAACACTTCCAATCAAACTGAATTAATAAACATAATACAATTCCAAATTGCAATTAAATAATACAATAACATCATATCACAGTATCAAAAGAGTACAAGGTCATGAGTCAAATATCAACGAGATCATACAAGACCACAAAGTACACCAAAGATGTATCAAGGCAATAATCATAAATCAATATAAATCCAAATATCAACAATCTAAACCAAATCCCATAACCTACTTCCAAAGGAACACAATAAAGTAAAACACATGGCCAACTAGGGGAGAGTGTCATCGGATAGTCCTACATGGGCTGTCCTGTGCTCTTCCTCCCAACTGGAGGCGCCGGTCCCATCTATGGCTGTCCTGTGCTCTTCCTCCCAACTGGAGGTGCCGGTCCATAGGGTGACTCATGCGGAGCCGTAGACCTCTCGTGAAGACGAGATCACGACCTTGCCAACCACGGCCTTCTCAGCCTTCCATTAGTCTGCGGAAGCACTAATGAAGACGAGGCATCCATTTTTAAAATCTTGCAATGATATTACTACCCAACCCACCTAAGTTAATTATTAGGTTTTCACTTATTTACTAACTCACTCGTGGGTTATCCTGTGCTCTTCCCCTTAAGCGGGGCGCCGTCCCCCACGAGGAGCCACTCTCCCTAGAGACCCAACAACATAAAACCAAGAAACCAAGGGTTGTACAACATCACAAGAATATTATTTCACAACTGAAAAGCGCGCGAGGCATTACCCATCTCGTTATAAATACAATTTTCAAGTCTAACAAATTCCGTACAACCCTTTTAAAATCATGAAACCAAAACACTTGCCACATCAAGGGCCCATAAAGAGAGAGAACATCAATTATCAATCATCTCAAGCCTCTGGAAGCCAAAAGAATGAAAACCCATAAACAAAGGTAAAGTGAAGCAACATGAGTATTTCTCCAATAATTCAACACAAGGATAAAATTTTCCCTCAAATAAGAGATTAACTTCGAAAGCCAAAGGAAGTTTCATCAAACCCCATCCATAAATCAATCAACTCTAAAACACAAATACAATCCATATAACAACAATGGTGTCACCTCATAAGGAATCATAGAAGAAAATTAACCTTTAAATCAACCAGAATCACTCAACATCCAAAAGCCACCAATTAGGCATTCCACGGGAGACCTCAATTTTCTCCTCACAAGAATCCCTTAGAGTGGTACGAAAATTACATTCATAAAATCAGCAACATGGCAATGACAAAAATTATCTAATCACATTCTCAATTAAAAGAAATCAACCTACTCAAAACAATTACAATCTCAAGGTTCTAAATAACTATCCATATAAGAACCTCAAATAGAAACTCAGATTGTCACAAAGACTAACTAACAATCCAAAAGAAACAATTAAGAATGAAACTCAATTCAAGGGACAATTCATTTAAATCTTTTCAAATACCTATGTGAGATTAACATGACCATTATATTTTCCAACCCTACACATACCTATTTACATCATTAACTTGTAGATATTGAACAATCACATGAACATTAATAACACTCAAATTCTTGCATACAAATATTTTTATATGAATTTCTTCACTTCAATACTTAATTTTATATAAGAGACTACATTTACTCATATTTTCAAAAACATAACTCTTTATTTTTATTTTATTTTAATCTATAAAATACCTGTGTTTCAAAATAAAAAGATTAAAGATTACTTATAGATTTAAAATTCTAATCTACAACTTTTAATTTTCTCAACTTAATTAAATTCTTTAATCATCAATATTTACGATCTAGCCAATTTTATAAAATAATTAAGAACAAAGTCTCAAAGCAATATGTATCGTTTATACAAAATTTATTAAAACTATAAAATAAAACAAACAAAACTTACTATATTCTACCATGCTTAACCATTATAATTAAACATATATTTTTAAATATATAAATCAATAAATTTTACTCATCTTAAATTCACCATTAAAATTTAAAAGTAATAAATCATATATACTCCCTTCTTACTTTCGTGGGAGAGTAAAATGAATCAAAATAAAGAAAGTCTCCCTATAAAAAGGTTCCCTAATAAAATCTAGTTTTAAAGGACATGTAAGAATATGAGTAAATTCTTATTTTGCTGAAAGGAATACGTGGGGGGGTTTAGAATAGGATTTCAAAATATTTTGAAATGCATAAATTATATTCTCCACCCTTAATATTTTATGAAACCTCACTCTACAATATAGTAGTTTACCCCTCATACTCCTATGCGTCACTAAAAAAATAAAGGTGAAATCAGTTTGTGTTATTTTATGAACTCTTAAGGCTCACGTGACAAGGCATGAAAACTGTTTGTTAAAATGCTTTAAAGAGATAACTATCTCATGAAGGGGAAAGATTTCAGGATATGCACCAAATGGATTTGATGAAAGGCTTAAGAAATTTTCAAGAAACCACAAATGGGTCGGTCAGAGCCAAATTCACAACCTTTCCCAGCATCGACTACCAGTCCCTCTCATTCGAAGATTTCCAAGAGAATCAGGGAGGCTATTTAATCTTTGACACTCTTCTATGCTCAAGTGCTGCACTACGATAGATTGTCAACTTAATCAAGGAGGTTATTTTAACTTTTAAACTTCCTAATGCTTTCAAGCATTGCAGCTGAGGTAGGTTGACAACGATATCAGGGAAATTATATAAATTTAGATTACCAGGCTATGCGAAGGAGCTCATCTAAACACTGTATCCAATAACATCAATTTCTCTCAGCTTTGACTGAACGGAGGTAATTGGCAAAGGCTTGAAACATTGCGCAGACCATGAGAATTAAATAATCTGCTCATTGGTCCTCAATTTCTTCACTTGAACAATCTGCTCATTGACGGCATCAGAGAAGACACACGAACCAAGTTTCCTTCAAGTTTGAGATGGTTACGGTTGCAAAAATGTGAGAAGCCATTTTCCTTTAGCCTTGTGAATAACATTTGGGATTTGACAATAAAACAGAGAGTTTATTTAAATCTATACATCCTACCATGTTCAAGTGAGCCACGGAGACAGGTTAACAATGAAATCAGAGAGGCTATTTAATTCTGTACAACGCCTCAACTCTAAATGCTGTAACTGCGACAGATTGCTAAGTATAAAAGAAAGTGAATATTGGAATCTAGAAATATCGCCATCTACTTGCATGATTAGACAAGACGGCAAAGAAGGAGAAAGGTGAGGAGATCCTTCAGTTTTTTTTTTTAACATTTAATCTTTGTTTAAAAGACACGGAGTAAGGAAGGAAAATACACTATTCCAACTCAGATAAAAGAAGAGAAGCCCGAAAACAAGTCTAAGTCACCAATTCAGGCTAATACCGTAAGGGAGTTCTCTCGACGCTGCCTTCAGGATAAGAATAACGGTAAAATCCCCGATTCACTATCGCCAAGGAACAATTCCATGACTTATTATATTCGCAAATATTCGCACTACGATTCTAGATCCTTTCTCGCGATATCTAAGTTTAAACAAAGATCTTTGTTTACATGCTTCATGGAGGGGTCCGATTATGGTGAAAGTGGAAGATAATTCCGCATCCAAATTCCGAAATTGATACCGGGGCGTAAACAAGCAGTTAAGTCGGGCCTCGTAACCCCTAAACTAACAGTGAATAAATTAATGATTCAATCCCGGCACTGGATCCGCCTTCAAATGAAACGTAAAGATCTATTATTTAAATTTTAAACTTTCCTTCTGCTATTTTCATATGTAAGCCCGTAGCTATGACAAATTTCCAATGGATCGCAGGGCTTTAATTCTATGTTCAAGTGTTGCACCGATTCACGTTAAAGGGATCAAGAAGGTAGTTAAAGCTGTGACAAAATTTTGTTCCAAGAACTGCAGCTGCGATTATTAGGAGAAACAGGCAGATTATTTAATCTCCATGACACTCTATCTTCAAGTACAATAGGAAGAACAAGTTTCCAAGGAATTCAGAGGGATTACTAGCCGATCTCGTGTTGCAAATGCTTGGAGACAGGGGCGGCGGTATGCCAGGCTTAAGAGCCTTCGTAACACAGAAATATTCATTGCTCCATGCTGTCACAAAAGTTGTTAATGATAAGGGACCCAAAAACTGCAACTGGGTTAAGAAGCTTTTATGAAACTACCTCTAGCCAATGTAAATCCTGGCCCACAACCAATAATAAAACATTAAATTTGAAAACTGTCTCTCTAATGTGTTGTCATAAAGAGGTAAACCCGAACAGTACCGAGAAAGGCTAAGACATATCTGTCTGGACTCATATGAGAGGTGAATGTTTGATTCGCATTATTATGCTCGAAATCTCTCTTATGAATGTCTTATTACATAGCTTAACCAAGGGTTCCAGACTCTCTTATATTCTACAGCTACAACGATAAAATACCAGTACCATTATTACCACAGATATACACCTCTAATTGAACTAAAAACATGTTAAGCGACATACCTCGAGAGTTGCACCATAAGGGGGTCGAGAGATCTAGTTTTGATTTTGCCATTCAAAAGCCTCTCCTTTTCCAACGCTGCCCATGGTTATTTTCCCCAAAAAGCACTAAGATCCCCCGATAAAATAGACCAAATCGACATATCTAATGCCATCTCCAATCCTGTGCATCACAGTCGCTCAAAATGAAAGGAAAATACTGGCTCTTTTAATTTGTTTCATGGTGCCTTTTCCACTCCCATCAGAGAACCGTTCGATTTCCAAAAATCATTTATTAGCAATAAACAATTCTTTTTCCAGTTTAAAAAACCCTTCAGCTTCCTATCTCCTTTTCCAAATAAATTTCTTATTATAACTTTTGAAGATTATTTTGTTCATAATTACTATTAATTTCAATTTAACAATTTAAATCAAATTTATCTAAAAATATCACCTTTACTTTTTAACGAATTAATTTAATTTGATCATTTGCTCTAAATCATTTGATTTAATTTAATTGATTATTATTTTTAATTTCTAATCATATTTTAAATAACCTTGGAAATCAGTTCTGATTTAATTAGTTATTTAAACATGATTTCTAACATATTATATTTTCCACAAAATCAAATAACTCAGTAACCAATGAAACACACACTCACACAAGTCCAAAACAACCGACACGGAGGGGTATTACATCCTCCCCCCCTTAAAAATTGACTTACTCCTGGAAGTCGAGCTCAATCATAAACATGGTAACACAACAAATATCAATGATCAAAAAGCACCTCAACACCATAAATTAAAACATCAATTAAACATCAAGTCAGCCATGAAAATTAAACAAACCAAAAATAATGAAAAGATACCAAAACAAAAATGGTGGCAGGGTTGCAACCAGACCAATTTTGGCAAACACAAGGACAGATGACGAACTAGGTTGGTGAAACTTTCTTGTTAGTTCCTATTTTTCCACATCAATCCCATTGGGTGTTTATGGTGCTCGTCCTGTCCTGACAATGCAGGTGGAATCGAGGCTTAGTTCCTGCAATCCTGCATGCAAGCAAACGTTGTGCACAATACATATATATCACAAATACATCGTGAGAGGAAATCCCAGCATGGTAGGGCACTCGCAAGCGAGTGATACCACACTGTCCCTCCCACCAAACCACACATAAAAGTCAAAACAATTCTAGTAACTTGTAAACAATTTTCTTCTAATTAGTTAGGAAATATTCATATGAGGATACTAACAATAAACCTAAATCAATCTACTATATCAAAATGAATTACTACTTGACATTAGAAGTATCTATACCTGCACATTACGATTACATTACCTTCATCATTATGCTTTCTGAAGCCCACTTCCTGTAAATCAAAAGCTACCATAGAGCATTGCACATTAGTACCAATAATTCCAGTTACATCTTACCCTCGAGATACTAGATTCTACTAAAATCATAGAATAATTATCCACAAAACCTCACATCTTCATTAAAACTCATAATTTTCACACAAAGAACTCCACTTTAATCATTATTCAACACCAAAATTCACATCAATTTCAATAAAAAGGGTAAAATTTTACACCTTCACAGATTCAAGAAAACATAATTCCTCACTCAAGGACAACAAAATCGCAAATTCCACACACACTAGACATATTCACACACATAAAACACATCCCCAAGAAACACATCACACTAAAACTCAAGGGTCCATAGAGCATCCCCGACAGGAAGGATATCAGTGCATTGCGCACTACACCGAGGGTCCTATCCTTTCCCATCAGTTTC
>VDFB02111508.1:0-10954 GCA_007258455.2 Sequoia sempervirens | reverse complement strand
TTAAGCTATGTTTTTTGGTTTTCTGGATGGACTTCAAAAATTAGGTGAACAGGCCTTAGAGTTATCAAGAACAGACTAACAGGCTTGCAGCTAGAGGACAACAGTGCATACCAAGGAAGACAATGCAGCACATTGGCATCTATGTGGTGTGTTGGTGTCTCATACGGACAAAGATCAGAGTTTGTAACCAAAAACACTCGGGACCTACTTACAACCCGAATACTAAAGTTTGCAGGTTTTATCTAACTAAACAGAATACTAGAGATACGTAAAATGAAAGAGAGTACAACAAGAAGAATACTTAAAATGATAGAAAATTTAACCATTATGTGAAATGATGAGTAGAAGGAAAAGAAATGCAACTTATGGTAGGTCCAACCTCTCACAAGCTCCTCACAGATAAAACCTACACACACAGAGAAACGAGAAAATGTTGGGGCTACTTTTTTGGGGGCTTGCATTAGGAAAACCATCGCTTTGGTGTTTCCACCTCCACGGACAACCAGATAGACCATGATATAGAAATAATGATAAATAAATTAGTAAGACAAAACATAGAAAATGTAAAGACAAATATATCCTAACAATAGGACCGATAATGCAATGAAATGACAAAGTTACCCTCCCTACTACAAGCTTAGTGAATCTAAGAGGAAGAACGAGAGATTCAAGGATGTGAAATGACCGTGCAAGAGTGTAGTGCCAAGAGATTGAAACCTATAAGAATAATGGTGTAGGGAGCAAGAATGGAGAAAATGAAGTTATAAGAAGTGAGAATGAGCAAGAATGAGATTGGATATGAGATCGAGTAGCAAGAATAAATGAGAATGAGGAATAGAATGAAGAAATGGTCAAATTACATGCCAAAGAGTCATTCCTAGGTGCGCCTGTGATTGTAGAGGCATTACACGTCATGAGCAGGTGACAATGTAATGTCCCAACATCCCAAGAATCAGGAATCTTATCAAAACGTTCATGTGGTGCACAAACATCTACGTGGAGCAGAAGCATACTAGATAAAATTCCCCCACCAACAAAAAATGACAAGGCATGAGTGAGAATGAAGGCTTAGGATGGCAAAATTTTGCATTATCGACTTATAAGGCTAAAGTAAGGGTGGTGTTGTGGGAAATTGCATGAGGGTGTAATCTTATGCCATAACATTTTGCCCCCACTTTAGCGAGCATGTGTATCTAAGCATGTGTGAGCTAAAGTAGAAAAAGATTGAAGAGAATATACTGAAAGTAGAGAGGAAGCAGTCCTTCAATCTGGAATACCCTAACGTAAAAGGGGATCCATCAAAATGTGAAGAGGACATGGGTCTTTTATCTTGTAAAGCCAATTGTAATCTCACCACAAATGTGTTAGCTATAGACAAACATGTTAGGCGAAAAATAAAAAAATAATAGACATGATAGAAAAAGTTCATAGACAAGGCATGACAATTTGATCAGATAAAGATGATGCTGATAGGTATAGCTAGCATGGCTAGAGTCCATACAACAAGCATATAGTCATGTGGCTACTGCAAACTGCATTGTAGGACAAACATAGAAAATAAAAAATAGGTCTATTTAGGTTTCCCTCAAGCTAGACGATGAGACATAAGACATAAGACATGAGACATCAAGGAATCATTTTGAAACTTTTAAAACTTTTTGAAAATTAAGCATTTATGATAGCCCCGCTTAGAATTATGTGTGTTACGCAAAGGATCACATGTCATTCTAAGGAGAAAAGAAAGACAAACGATGATGTGGCATGAGATACATGGCGAGATGTATTCGTGGAATGTTGTCATGTGAGGGGAAACACATAGAAACCATAACATCACGAAGCAAAAAAGCAGAGATGAAGAAATGAAGAGCACATAGATATAGATAGATATGTAGAATATAATATATATATGAACTGCCATCACCCCCCAAAATGTATCAAAATTTGAAGAAGAGCACATGAAGAAAAAGTAAAAATAGAAAAATTGGGTCAACATGGAAGAGGCCTAAATTCCCCCACGCTTTGTATCCTCCCCGACACACAAAAATCTAAGATTTACAACACATAGAAGAATGATGAGACAAATAGAAGAATTTTATGATAGAGGTTCTCTCCTGTATCCAAGCACCTACAAGGGTAGAAAGGGTCCTCCAAGCAAGAGCACAAACATATATATATATAGAAAAGCATGGGGGAACACAAGCAATCACACAAAACTAATCTAAATATGTAGAAGAGGATGTCGCTCTAATCCAAATCCACTAGAAAGTCATCTTGCTCCTAATCTAGATCATTGTAATGGGAGGGAGGATGAGCATGGAGGGGAGGGAGAGATAAAGTAGCACCAACCAACTTGTCTACAACAAGTGCTAAGGAAGAAGGCCCCTCGAGGTCTTCATCACCGATCTCTTGTGAGACTAAAGTCATTGATAGTGCAAAGATCAAGGATAGATTTGGGATGTCCTCCAACGAGTTGAACATGCAATTTTCAAGAGTGGCATGTGTCAACTAAGTGAGAGGACAAGACACCTAAGAGTCATTGTCGACCTCGAGAAAAGGGGCAATGACAATCTATAGTGATGTGAGGGTCACCTCTATCACAAGAATGGTGCAAGCCAATGTAGAACAAGACTCAAAAGGTGGAGAAAACCTTTCTTAACCATTGCTCGAAGCAAGGTCACTCTCTGACTTGCGCTTCAATGGAGAAGATGGGATCCTCATAACTAAAGTAGAAGAGGGATAAGGAGACAAAGCCACAGAGGACACCACCTTTGTAAAAGGCATGTCAATGGGCTATGAGAAAGGAGGAATATTAGGAATAGAAGTAAGACGAGGAGGACCTACCAAGGGAGTAATGAACACTTGCACCCTTTTAGGGGGAGGTTCATCAAGGTCTACCGACGAAGCCAGAAGGAATGAGGTGATGGGAACTAAGGTAGAGGAAAAGACAGAAGCAATAGGAACTGGAACAAAAGGAGAAGAGATAGAAACAAAAGGATCCTCCCTGTTCTTTTGTAAAGTTGTGTGCTCCTTAGCTAGAGCATTTTTTCAATGCTTACGTTCACACGCAAGCCGATTACGTCAATTGTGGACACTAAAAAATGTGACCTGAGAAGAAGTTGGGGGCTCTTGTACTACCTCAGGAGCAACCTCCACAACCATTATCGATGGAAGGGTGGACTCCAGAGGAGCAGGAGGATGAATAAAAGTAGAAACAGAGACAGACATCTCAACAACAGGCCTCCTTCATTTCCCTACCCTAAGAGAAGGTGGAGGAATAGGTGGAGGTTGTGGAGGATGAAACATAGGAACAACCCCATGGGAACGCTTCCCCTTGTCATACAGGGTGGGTCGAGGCACCATGGGTAAAATAGGAAGCTACAAAATTGGAGGCTTTGACTTCCACGGCATGGGCACCTTTCCTTTTCCTGTGCCAAGCATAGTAGGATGAATAGAAAATGCCACCAAATGCTAGGAAGAAGAAGCAGAAGGTGCCAAAAGAAGAAGCAACAAAAGAAGGGGAAGGCCCTAGGGCAAGAGCAAGATTTTCCTTCCCCTTTTGAGGGACAGAAGATGAAGCTTGTTGTTGCGCATGCAAGGAGGCTTTCAAATAAACAACAAAAGGAAACGATGGAAAACCACCCTTGAATGTCGAGCCCTAGTCTTGTATCTAAAATAAGCTCTATATAAAAGATCTCCCCTAGGAGGTAGGTTCCAACTGGGGTGGGCCAAAAATGGTCAAGGGAGGAGCCCCCACACAATACTAGTGATTTGTATCCAGTATCATGGACAGTATGCACAGACCCTCATGGGGAAAATTCAGACATTTGTGGGCTATTGAAGTGACTGCATTCATGGAGGCTATCCATGGAAGGCCTAGCCTCACTTTGAATAAGTCAAACTCAGGAATCACAACAAATGAGACTTCCAAAGCCTTAGGTCCTACCAGGTCCAACAAAGAAATAGTGTCAATAGGTGCAATATAGAATCCATCGTGTGTACGAAGGGTATCCTACAACTCATCATATTTCTCCTTATGTAAGTTGTTAATAAAAAGGGTCTCCTTTGTAATGACGTTCACACAGCGTGAAGGATCAACCATAATGCCTATTATGATGTTAGCATTGATATGAGTGGGAACGTATAGCGAAGAGAGCTCCTTGTTTAGAGGCAGATCATGTGAAGTAAATGTAGTGTCAGGAGTGATAGTCACATGCTCTAAAGCAAGAATATGAGTGAATGAGACTACATTCGCATACTCGAATGGGGTGAAATCAAAAGATGAAGAAGACAGAGCAACCAAATTAGCAGAATGTGATAGAAATGGATCTATGTAGATCTATAGCTAGCTATTCGACTTCACTACAAATTTGTTCGAGGTTTTTTTGTACTATCCAGCTGAAAAAAAATTCATCGATACAATCTTGAATCACATGACATGGGAGAACACATCTCTCGGTGTCATGTCCAAAGACTCTGTGGCATTGGCAAAACCTTTGGGCATCGTACCATTGAGGATACGGCTCAAACAGTGGTTGAAATTTTTTTTAAAGTTATTATTTATCTTTCAAAAGTTTTTGCAAGAAACTATTATAAGATTCTGATAATTTAGTAAATGTTCTATTTCATCCTGTTGCATTTTTATTAATGAGCACAGAAACCATGTTTTCCATGACCTTGTTCTTTCTAGATTTTCCAAAGACTGACACTACTAACCAGCCATCCTAATGGGAGTGCAAGGATGAATCCTCATACTAGACAATTAGTTGTTGGTACTCTCGCAAGGTGACACCCAGATGCACAAAGGATGGATATTTCATTAAGAGAAATTTATCTTGCAACATTGGCTACAAGTTTCTGATGAATACTTTATGCACATTGGAATCAGGTAATGGATAAGAAACTTGAGAAAATAGGGCCTAATATCAAGCTATGAAATCAATTACCTTCCCATGAGCTTTGTGCTTGCATCGGATGAGATCAACAAATGCGATCTTTGACCCGATGTTGGCCTAGAACTAATGGAGGAACTGATTAACTAGCTGATCAAAAGAGAAAATGGAATTATCATGCAAGGAGCAGTATCATTCCCAATTGGCATCCTTGAGAGAATGCAGGAATATTTTTTCCAAGAGTACATCATTATAGAAGAAATCAACACACATGGCATTAAAGGACAAGACATGTGTTTGCAAATCCCCACAACCACTATACTTTTTAAACTTTGAAATCTCCACCCCTTAAGGGATAGGAGTGTTTATAATGGTAATAGACAAAGGACTGTGATGACAGAAAGGTTGAAACATAGGCTGGGAGAATGAGTTGGCCAAGTTCGCCAGCTAATTTTGCATACATCCCATGTTTTGTAGAAGAGCATTAAGGACAAGATCACCGTGACGGCATGAAAAGTGGAACCACCTCAAAGAGAACTATTATAGGTAATCATGCATTAGGCTAAAAATTCTAATTAATCTTTAATTGATTATTAGTCTAATTTATTCTCATGCACTTAAGCCAAAAGGAGTTCTTATTCAGTTAACTAAGTGTTTTTCTATGTTAACAGAAGTGAGCTATTATTAGATCATTTTGTCTCAATGCATGTGGTGTTGACACTTGTCCTGATCTGATCCCTTTACCATTTAGGGTTGCTCTTATATAGCACTCAACCCTGATTGTATTATCTCTGCTTCCTCTCAAGCTTCATACCATTTGATTTCACATTCTCAGAGTTTTTCTGTTGAGGAATATTGCAATACTCTTTGTTTGCGATCTCTTGCATGGAAGGTGTCTTTGTTTGTCAGTTTGATCATGTGGCTCATGTCTTCACAATTAACATGGTATCAGAGTGTGGATTCAGTGAACCCCTTCTTGATTTATGAGGTTGTTTCTTCAATAAGGGTTACAAGCTTCAAATCTAGAATCCCCTTTTTTTTTTTTGCAAATTTTGGAGGTGGATGAATTTCGGTGCATCTATGATCAAAAAAGAGTCTTTTGTTGGATTCAAAGCTATTGAGAAAGTCATATTTGGATTTTTTTTGGCCTAATTTGGGCTCTTGAGGTTAGATCTGCAAGGGTTTGAAACAAATGCTTTTTTTTAGATATGGAGGGTAGCTACAATTTTAGAAAAATTTTGAGCCAAAAAAGAACCTCATGGTTGTGTTTGGGAGGTCGATGATCTAATTTTGATATATAATTCGATCTATTTTCGAGTCATGAGCTTATGAGGCAAAAAAATGTAAGGTTGTAATGGCCTCCTCGCCAAAGATGCTTAATCAGTGTAATAACAATTTTCCAAAAAAATAATATTAAATTTTTTCCTACAATTTAAAATAAATAAAATAAAAATAAAATAAGGGCTTTAAAACCCGCCGAGGTTTTTTCTTAGCAATTAAATTTTATATTAAATTTTTGGTGGCACTGAGGGTACCCTTCCACAACATGGTGGCATGCCCTAACCCCATCCCACATGGGAGGGAGTTCGTGGCTACCGCCAATGGCAGCGACACCTGGCCCCCTAGGGCCCCCCACCCATGGGGTTGGGCATGAGGCTGGCCCCTCCCCCACCCTTTAATTTTTACTATAATTTTTTTTTTGGCATTTTTTTACTTTAAAATAAAAAATTGCCCTTTTTGTAAAAATTGTAATAAAACAAAAAATCATTGTACCCTCGAGGAGATTTTTTTAATTGCTGCATCTCTATCTTTGGAGGTATTTTTGACAAATTTGGTAAAGGATTCTTTTTTTGCCCTACTCAGCCCCTCTCCATTGGGATTTTTCAGTTTTGCACCTAATATTCCAAAGGCCATATGTCGGCCATATGGTGATCTTTTCCATTGCAATTTTTTTTGAAATGCGATAGAATTTCATGCTCTTCGCAAGGGTGTAGGTATTTTCCAATTTGGACTTCTGGTTTTTCCAAAATTCAGTTTTTTCAATGTTGTTATTTAGTTCTCGTTTTGGAGACTTCGACAGGCCATATCTTCTGCATCTGGACTCCTTTTTGTGTGTTAATTTTTTTTCAAGTGCATGTTTTTTTATGTACATCATAGTGCTATCATTTTCCTCTTTTTCTATCATATAATTGTATTTTCAATATGTAGTCCTTTTTTGGACGTTATGGGTTTCCACTATATGCACTTCTTATTATGTAGACACATTGAGATAGTGTCATTCTAGTGTATACTTTTTGGGGATTTTGCACATCATGTTGTGCCTTTTATTAATCACACTATGATATAAAGTGGCATGGGGTGGTTGATGTTTGCCTTTGGTTTACCATCACACCTTTGTCAAGTGAGTGCCCCTTCCACAATAGTAATGAATTCTAGTGATTCTTGCCTCATGCATGTGTGTATTAGTCTGCATACCCTGTGATTCTTGCATCATGCCACTTATTCTTGTACAATCTTGATTTGGAACTAGAAAATCAACTCACATAACTACTTTTTTTCTATATAATAATAAAATGGTGTGTATTGTATCAACTTTTTAAAAGTAATGTGATATTCCCATAACATTCAAGGGACATGTTCATCCCAATATTTGCACCCAAAATCACATATATTGAGTAAGATATTCCCAAAGATTCTATTTAAATATTTTATTAATATATTTATTGAGGATGATATGAAGTACTTCAATGAGGTTTTACCATGATTCATGCAATTAAATTTAACTAGCATCTGTAATAAAATTGGCGTGTTGATCACTTTCTAAACTCAAATAGATACCAAATCGAGTAATGTTATTCTTAAAAATGAATTGCACGTTATTTTTAGTTTCATAGTCCCTTGTTGCCTCATCCCACCCAGTTTGATAATTTATAGTCATAACAATAAAATATGCACCACTATGCCATGTAGATGGGTGAATAGGACCAACAATCTATGGACCATTTATCAAAGGGATTATAAGATAGTATAAGCATAAGTGGCATTTCATTGCATTTATTGGGACCAAATTTGTAACATTTATCACAATTATACACAAATGCATTCACATCCTTCCTTAATGCTTCCTACCAAAGACCAACCAATAATATTTTTTTACACTTGTACATCATGGAATTTGTAATTAATTTTCTCTCATTAATTGAAATATATTGATGAAGTACTTCATCCATTTCCATCTTATATAACTAGCTATACTAGTTACCTATTTTGTATAATCATGTAACCAGATAAAACATATCCCAATATTGAGAATGTACAAATATATACTATTGTATATAGTTATAATTTATTTATTTTAATACTAATAAGAATAAGTATTTTTAATCTATCTACTAGATATAACATGATATAACTATAACTATTACTAATTAACTTTACATATAATACCATAATGGTGTCTTTTGAGATGGTGTCCCTTGATTGAGTGTAGTTCAGGCTATTTTGTTGGTTAGGACTTTACCTTTTGAATTGACTAAGA
The DNA here is from genome assembly GCA_007258455.2 of Sequoia sempervirens. NCBI lineage: Eukaryota > Viridiplantae > Streptophyta > Pinopsida > Cupressales > Cupressaceae > Sequoia > Sequoia sempervirens. The sequence goes on along the minus strand of VDFB02111508.1, from coordinate 2,527 downwards.
CTTCTTTGACTTTGGTTCTCATTATGCTAGCGAAGGGCTATGAAGGGAGACTCATTCTTGGGAATTTTGTGGAGATATGTGCAATCTCTCCAAGTGGACCCCCTCGCTCATTGCATGAGGTGTCCTTGGTTGCAGCTTCAGTGGAGGATTCCCTTCTCTCCACACTTGGTGGAACTAGATAATGATGTGTTGGGGATAATTGTTAAAAGAAGGAAGAAAGGTCTTCCTAAATTTATTTTAAAATCACATCCTCGAGCTTTGGGGGTGCAAATTGCAAGGAAAGAGTTAGGTATTGTGTAAGTTTGAGTTGTTTCCAAAAGGTAGCTTGGTTGTAGATATGTTGCAAAATGACTTGGTAGTCATTAGCTTTATGTTGTATGGTTGTAGGTTAGTTTTTCAATTGACACTTTTATTGTAATTGGGATTTAGGGTCCTATCAAAACCTATTTACCCTTGATCAAAAACTTTACATATAATAGGTATTAATTTAAAAAGAAATGATCCTTTAATTCTTAATGCACACACAATTTCACTCCCCACTCAACTATTAGATCATCTCCCCTATTGGACTTTTATGCTAAAAGATTGATAAAATATGTAATGAATCAAATAAATTTTCCAAAAAAAATAGATTCAAATTATGGGGATGCTTACATGATCATTGCCTACTACCTCTATAACATTAGAGGCATCAAACCAATTCCCACAAAAGATGGTTTAAATAAATATAGAAAGACCCCAACAACTCTTGCATAGCAATTCACTAGAATTAACAACCTACTTAGTGACATTATATTTTTAGAATGCATTTACAATGCATTTTGATAATAAAAAAGGACATGTCCTAAGAATTTGGACATGAATTGCATGGTGCACTAAATAAAATTGTCATAAGATGTTGGCTCAAAAGATTTGAAAAGACCCTAAGGAGATTGAAATTATAATCTTACAATTAAAAATCCTTCCTTGCATAAAGGGGGGTATGGTTTTCACTACATGTCATGCACATGTAACTTAGAAGTATCTAGAGGAGGGGTGGAAGAGCAACAAAAATCACTATTTAAATATATATTGTTTCTTCAAATTTACAATTATCGATGACAATTAAGTGTATCTTATGCTTTTAGTGATGATGAGGCTCATGTTGACCAACATTGTCATTTTTAGTCAACCATTTTAAAACCCCTCTTCAAATCACACAAGACCAACTCATTTATCCATCTAAATCCACAACAATTGACTAATGTGACACCTTATGTACCTAGTTAAATTTGACTGCATTAGTAAGTAAAACAAATGTCACATAAGGGCCTACATTGAAATGCATTTGAAAATTAATTCATATGTATTCAATTAAAAAAATTATAAAACTCAATGTCGACTGCCAAGTGGGTGGTCCTGGCTTTGGTGTTGTCGTGGGAACATGGATGACGACATAGGCTTGGATGGCAGGAAAAGCAGGGTGGTGGCGAGAAGTAAATGTTGGAAGGTGGAGGGGGGAGTGCATAGGTCATCCATTTGGTTGCATTAATGGCACGTCTTGTCGAAGGACGGGGTGGCGTGGGATTTCATAGTTGATGGGATGCCAACTCTAGAAATAGTGTTAAATTTCCTTAATGCCTTTGACATCCCTCATTCTCATCATTCAAAATGATGAAGACAATTTTTTTTGTCGTCTGGTAGGAAGTTGTGGGACTTTTATTAGAGAATTCAGCATGGGTGTTTGAAATCAGTGTTCAAGGTTTGGGATGAATTGGTGTTGGGAGTGGCAAAATTGCTTTTGGGTGAAGAATTCATGAACTCAGTAGATGGATGGCAGACGAATGCAGACATTGCGACACGATTTCTAGCTGCGCTTTTGGACTTCGAGGTGTCAAAGGCCATGGTGTTACTCATGGCAAGGAAGCTGGTCTGGGATAATTTGTTGGAGGGAGCTATGGATGTCATAATCATCGCCAAACTGGGTGTAGGGATTCTGCGGCCTCGAGACTTGCAAAGAGCTTTGCTTCCTAGTGCATGGATTAAATGGTATCCTTTCATATTGGATATTAAAGGTGAGGCTTTATAGAGGCATCGCGAACGAGCACAGTGCAAGTTGATATTCCTAAAGCACCATCTCTTTCTGGAGCCGTCTGGTGGGGTGGATTGGTTGTCTCTTCAGGGACTTCTTGATTGTCGATGATGTGTTAATGGTGGAGTGATTGGTTCGTTTTCTCTTCGGTTCTATGTTTAGATGCTTAGTCTTTTTATCGAATGTATGGGTTTCTTTGGTGGTTTGGGTTGGTTGATTGTATGGGGGGTCTGGTATAGTAGTATGGTCTTGGACCATTTGGCAAGGTAGTCACATCTAGTCTTGGTAGTCTGTGGGTGGTTCTAGGGTGCTTTGGTGTCTTTTGATAGTAAATTGAACTGAATTGTAATATCCTTTTTTAAAAATCAATACAAGCATATTTACAAATAAAATAAAATAAAAACTATTTTTCATTCTTTATAGTTTTATTTCTATTCTATTATTATGAAAAATATT
>VDFB02111507.1:0-10499 GCA_007258455.2 Sequoia sempervirens | reverse complement strand
ATAAGTTGTGACATTTTTAGGATCTAGCTCAAAAAGGAGAATTTTTGTATATACACCTAATCTCATATCCTCATGTGAGCTACAAGAATCAAGAAAACACATCCATACAACCATCATAGGTTTGACTGACATTTTGATGATAAAATTTAGTGTTTCCTCAAGATAGCTAGCACGGCCAAGAAGATCAACCATGCACAAATAATGATCAAATGTAGGCATAATGCAATAAGTGTCACTCATTCCATTGAAGTATATACAACCCTCATTCACTAAACCTGCATGGCTACATGTAAAGAAAACACAAGAAAAACTCACATGGTTAGGGTAGGTTCCTGAGTGCTCCATTAGTTCAAAGAGTTTGAGAGCATCCTTACACAAGTCATTTTGTGCATATCCTACAATCATCAAATTCCATCAGACCACATCTCGTTGAGACATTTTATCAAAAAGTTCACATGCCTTATGTATGCTTCCACATTTTGCGTACATCTCAACCAGGGAACTCACAACTACAACATTTGGCAGCAATCCACTTTCAATTATTGTTTGATGGATTTCTATACCCTGTTCTAATGCTCCCATTTTGGTATAGGCTAGTAGAATGCTGACAAAATTTGCGGAATTTGGCATTGCACACAACAATTGCATTTGCTTAAAAGTCTCCAAGGCTTTTTCAACAAGCCTATTTTGTGAATATCCTGCAGTGATCGCATTCCATGAGACCATATCTCATTGAAACAATTTTTCAAACAGATTAGATGCCTTGCTTATACTTCCACACTTTGAATACATGTTTATTAGGGCATTCGAAACAGGGACATCAGAAAAAAGTCTAATTTTGATTATTCTTTGATGGATGTCCATTCCTTATTCCAAAGCTCCCATTTTGGCACAAACTAGGAGGATGTTGGAAAAGGTTGTGGAAATGGGCTTTACACCTTTTGATTGCATTTGCTTAAAAGTCTCCAAAGCTTTTTCAAGAATCCTATTTTGTGCATATCCCACAATCATAACATTCCATGAGACTGCATCTCGTAGAGACATTTTATCAAAAAGTTCTCGTGCCTCCTCTATTCTTCCACATTTCGCATACATGTCTACAACGGCACTCATCACAACAACATCAAATTGCAATCGGCTTTCAATTATGCTTTGATGGATGTACATGCCTTGTTCTAAAGCTCCCACTTTAGCGCATGTTAGGAGGATATTGGCAAAGGTCGTGGAATTTGGCTTTACACCAACTAGTTTCATTTTCTTAAAAAGCTCCAAGGCCTTTCGACAAACCCACTTAGTGTATATCCTGCAATCATGGCATTCCAGGAAACTACGTCTAGTTGAGACATTTTGTCAAACAGCTAACGTGCCTTGTGCATCCTTCCACATTTCGCATACATATCTACCAGAGAACTTGCAACTACAACATCTGATAAAAATCCATTTTCAATTAAACTCTGATGGATATCGATACCCCATTCCAAAGCTCCTATTTTGGCACAGGCTGGGAGTATGCTGAGAAAGGTGAAGTGACCTAGTTGAACATCTGTTTGTTTCATTTGTTGAAACAGTGCTAGTGTGTCATAAAAATACCCATTTCTTTGGTAAACTCTGATGATCACGTTCCAAGAGAAACCATCTTGTTCTTTAACGTTTTCAAAAACTTTACGAACGTCCACCAAGCTGTTGCACTTGGCATATATGTTTATAAGCTTATTTTGAAAAATGTGCGTGCAACAAATGCAAATCTCATATGGGTGATACGCGAGTGGATCTGTTTACCTTTTGAAAGTTGCATTGTTGGCAATGCAAACAAGCAATAGTTGAAGATGTAAAGAAAAGTTAGCAATGGGGTTATGTATTATACCAACCTCCTTCAACCAACCCTCTCTACATAATGTTGTAAGATTGAAATAGTTACTGCAAAGCAATGTCATTGTATGATGGAAATGTTTGTAGTTATTCATTTTGTGGCCATTCATATATTACTGCGATGACATTGGCATTGCCAATGATAAACATCAGCCTTTGAGGACATTTTCGTTTGCAAAACTAAATTTACACTCCATTTCCTGCATTAGTAAAGTGATTTCAACTTAGTTACATTTTTTGAGGTCTTTGGAGACAAAAAGGCAGAAGTTAGGGCAGAAGAAAAGGTGGACAAAAAGAACTAAACTATCTATGCATTTATTGCAAAGATTGCAATCTGATTTACTTAAAGATATGAATCCAATCTACCAACAATCCGATCTGATCGACCACCAGTGATTTTGTGTAAGTGCATTCACTCCACAACTTTCCAAAGATTTCTCATAATCGGCTAAAGATCTGAACACCAATCTTATTAACATGGTGCGAGGTTGTTAACGTAATGGGAAGAAAATACCTACTGCAACTGAAAAATTACTAGCAAAATTTCATGACACTGTTCCATCTTGTATTTGGAGGAGGTTTACTGAGCAACGGACCGGTTTGAAAGTGTGAGACAAGTTTCGGAGTGAAACCTCACACTATATAGCCTATCGGCTAATGATATCATTAAGTGACACCTTCGTTCATCAAAATGCTAATAAGTATGTTTCTTTATATTACCAATAAACTTTCAGACCCATTAAACTATGACATCGTTTCTTACTTTAAAATCTTGCTCAATTATCACCTACAACTCAATACATCCCAAAATTTACAAGTGATGTATATGGCTTCAGGAAAATTCACTGCCAACAATTGATCGCATGACAAATTCATCTCGTGGAAAATTCACCACCAACAATTCACCGTCATAGATAACTTATCGCATTAAGATTTTTTAATATATATTTTTCAAGACCCTGGTTTGCAAAAGAATAATTTCCACCACATTAATAATAGAGATGATTGATATTGTTGTATAATTGGTTTACTAGAATAAAATGAAATATATTGAAAAATGTTTTCATTTTTATTATCATAAATCAAATTTTCTAATTGTTGGTGGTGAATTTTCCACGAGATGACTTTGTCATGGCGATGAATTGTTGGCAGTGAATTTTCAGGTGGTGAATTGTTGGCGGTGAATTTTCTAGAGCCAATGTATATGACTAGAAAGACATTCTCTATCATGAATACAAATTAATTTTCCAAGAGGGTCATTTATAAATTTATATCTCCAATAAACTAAAAGAAAAATTATCATACCGCTAATTGTCTTTGGTAAGACTTTAAGATGCGGAAACTTTAGTGTATTTTTTCTTAGGATGGTAAGGATGTACAATGATCAATGCATTTGTAGAAAAATGTACCTTCTTAGATAACTAGCTTATATATTTTATATTATAATATATAAATAACGCCAAGATATATCTTTCATTTCCAAACATTTATTTTATTTCAATAAATTCATTTATATTTAAATTATATTAAATAATGTAATTAAAAATATATTAGAATAAGTGTAAGTATAATTATATATTAAACAGATAAGCTTTATTTTAATATATTATATTATAATTAATATAAATAAATAATATCTCAATTAATTGTTATCATATTTGAATTATTATTAAATGATATAATTCATATAAGTTATTTCTCATCTATATATATATATAATTATTAACATATATTATTATACACAGATATTAACGAGTGATCGACTAAAAAAGCTGAAAATAGTTGAGTCTTTCAAATGTGTCTTGTGTGGCGAAGTTTTAGAAGACATAGATCATTCGCTCATTCAATGTAGCTTTGCACAAGAATGTTGGGAATTTGTACAGAATAAATTAAACTTGTATTCACCTATGCCAAACACCCTTTGGGAGCTCTTCCAAAGCTGGCCTCTTCTATATAAAGCTTTGTTTTTCTCATGCATGTGGCAGGTTATTCCATCGCTTGAAATATAGAACATTTGGTGGGAACGTAATATGCGTATATTCAGAAAGACAACCTCATCAGTTGAGAATACAAAAATAAAAATTAAAAAGGTTGTTTCAGAGGTAGTTAATACATATGTAAAAAAGCACAAATCTAATACATCTTTGATCATAGGATGATGCTATTCTGAAGTCTTGGAAGAACATCATATTGCATTTTCTGGGTATTCTGCATAAGGATGTCAAGACCAAGATTAACAGAAGTGAAATTAGATGGAAGCCTCTGCTATCAAATTCCTTGAAACTCAATTTGATGGTGCATACAAGGGTAATCCAAGTGAGTCAAGTGCATGAATTTGTATTCGGAATGCAAAGGGTGTTGTGATAGCAACAAGTTCAGTTCAACTTTCGTCAAGTACTAATAACATGGCAGAAGCTCAGGCAATTCTGCTAGGGTTAGAGCTTGGGTTAAAGATAGGAATATCGAAAATACATGTGGAGGGAGACTCACTAATAATTATAAATGCATGTAAGGAAAGGAAAGTGTAGAATTGGAACCTAAGATATGTTTTATAGAAAGTATGCAGGATTTTATGGATAGATTTCAATCCTTCATAATTTTGCATACTTATAGGGAGGGTAATAGTGTGGTTAATTGTCTAGAAAATATGGGGTGTGAAGGTGATGAAATTCAACTTGGTTGAAGGTCAAATTCAAGCTTTTTCAAAATTAGCCTCATTAGTTATGAAAGACTTTTTGAGGTTTACAAATTAAAATTTGTAATGAGCATATTTTCTAAAAGCTGATGGGACAAGCCAATCCAAAATGTGCATGCCTTGAAAGGTTCATATGTATTGAAAATATAAAAAGAAAAGAAAAGAAGCAGTTGAAAGTTTACAAGAAATTTTTTTGATGTGATTCCAGAGCAATAGTTTCCAGAGCAACATATTCAAAAAACACAATTCATATTTGGTTGGAGACATTCTAGTGGTATTACAGTAGTAGGCCCTTAATGAGAGGCAACAAAAATGGATCCATAAGAGATGGGCCTATGACTCTGATATTGAGTACGTTAAGGGCAAGAAGAATGCTATTGTCGAGGCCAAAATTTTAGAGCAACAGTTTCCAGAGCACCAAGTTTCGGAGCACCAAGTTCCAGAGCAACAGATTCAGAAAATTCATATCAAATTTGGCTTGAGCAAGAAGAGGCAGGGTCATGTCCCAGACATGATCTAAATAATGTAGGAAGACCCAAGGGAGAAGTCAGTCCACGAGTCGTGCAGGGGTGTTTAGTTTTTTTTTCTTTCTTCATGCCCAATTCTAGCTCAGTTTCAGGCTATAAAAACAAGTTTTTTGTTGTGGATTTCTAAATATTTTGTATAATCAGCCCATTTTTCAGTAGCAAACAAGGGGCTGGCAGATAGTTCATCATTGTAAAGGTTATTTTGGGTTCATATAAACAATTACCTATTGTAAACTTTATTATTTTTACTATTAATATATCTACAGGCCCTCTGCCTTTTGCCAAAAAAAAAACATATATTATTATACTATAAAATTTGCTAGATATATTTGTATACACATAAAATCAGTCAAGATAATTAATTAATTAAAAACAAGTTATTTAATTAATGAACCCCTTTAATTCATCTACTTATAAATAAATTCCAAATTTACTTATATAGTTCACACTCTTCTAATTCTTCAATCTAAAATCACATTCTTCTATTTTAATTAAATAAACAAATTCACATAGTTTGTTTTATTTAATTAATAATCTTTTCACTAAATTTAAATCCCAAATTTGAATTTAAGCACATGTCTCCAATTTTTCCTCTTGCCACCTCATCAAGTATCACATGAATTTAAATATGTCTAATATTTAAATTGCATTATCCTCAACCAATTCTTAAAAAAAACTTTGGACACTTGGCTCTTTCACACATTTTATTCCCTCATACACTTGATATGTTGCCTTTGGTCAAGGGAACATCCTCCATGATTCTCTCTAACTTCTTCTCCACCGTTCATCTCTCATGTTGAAATCTTGACCCTTGATTGCTGCCACATCACAAGATGCTTTGGAATTCCTATAAATACAACCTCTTGCTATAGCATTTATCATCCCATCTTTGAGCAAACTTATTATGTAGAAATATTGTGAGAGAATTTAGTGAGCATAGAGCAACTTAGAACCTAGCATTTAAGCATTGTAGTATCATTTTTCATTTAGAATCATGTCTTAGTTTATAGCTGCATTTTAGTTATCATCTTAGTTCTTATACAACATTTGCATCATAAGCTTCAACATCATATCCATTTGTCAATATCACCATTATCATTTGTAGCATTCAATATCATGTAGAAACTTAGATTCTTCCATCTAATAGCATCTCGTTTATTAGGTTGTCATCCAAACCAGTCATAGTGCATATACAAATCTAAGAGCACTAATGATTTAGAGGATCCTTGAGAATAGAGAACAATGGAACGATTTTAGTGATTTGCTTTTGTTTTAATTTGATTAATTTTGTGCTTCAAATCTCTAATGTAATACATTTCATTGAGTTTGTGTGTTTATTACTAACTTTCGCAATTCACACTTACACATTTTGGCACCCATCGTGGGGCCTAGCCCTATTTTTAATGTTTTCTAGAAAAGTTGTTTCGTAGATTTTGGACGTGAACTTCTTTTAGCACGACTGTGAGTTCTTGCAGCACATCTGAAAACTCTTTTGGCGCATCTTGTTTCTGTTACGGTGCATCCAAAAAATCTTTTGGTGCACATTCGATTTCTATTATGGCAGATCCAAAAAATCTTTTGGCGCATTCGATTACTATTGCAGTGCATCCATTTCATACTTTAGCGCATACAGGGGGTCTTTTAGTCCATCTGATTGTTCTTTTAGTGCATGTGACTGTTATTTTAGTGCATCTGATTGTTCTTTTAGCACATTTGATTATTATTTTAGCGCATTTGTTAGTTCTTTTAGTGCATAAGAGTGATCTTTTAGCGCATCTAGTTAATTTTGAAAAATTTCAAAATTCTAAAAACTAATTGATGTTTTATGTGTTGCAGGTACTTAATATGCAAGTCAAATACAATCTTATGCAACTATTGATAATGTATGCAGGGGCTAGAGCTTTTATTGTCTTCTTTTAATTAAATTAGGAACCTAGTTTAATTAGAAGGTTAAAGAACCCCTTGTCTTTTGGGCTTGAAGTGATAGGCCTATGCTCTCCCCTTAACTGTGTGACCAAAATGTCAAACTCACTATTTTATGCTTTTTTAACACCTTTAGAAGGCCTACCATAGTGGGAAAAAGTACTCACCCTACGAGAACAACCTAAGTGGGAACAACTAAAGCCAAGTTTTTCAACCCACTATAATCAAAAGTGAATTCGGGGAAAGTTCACGATTCGACGGTAGTGTGCAAGATAACCATCCCCAAAGCCTTTGTTCTAAAGTTTGGGAGGTCTCCTAAGGGATTTTATCATTTTCCATACCGAACGGAAACCCTTATTATGAACCTTAGTGTAGAAGCCAACCAATTCAGTCTTTGAACACTTCTAATATCACTGTGCAAGGGGAGGGAAGAATCTACCCCCAAGATACTCACCATATTAGCATCAAGGATTACTAGCCAAAAGTGGAGGATTTAGCTTAGGTTAAGACCCGAGAAAGGCCAAAAACATGGGTGCCTTTTAGGAGGTGATAGGGTTGTGTGAGCTGACATGGTTCTAAAATGTGGGTTGTGGTATCTTAAGTGACCCTTAAAAATAGAAAAGTGCTTGGATTGTCTTCTCTTGTGTTATACTTGTGGAAATCGAAGGAATTAGACCAGATTCTTGAATACACACTCAATGTTTAGTTCCTCGGTAGAAATAATTGTTTGACAACTCAAGTTGTGTTTGAAGTCATAATTAAAGAAGTCATCCATTTAAAGCACTTAATTCCCATAATTTGCAAACTGGAAACCAAGCAAAAATAATTGTTCAATAGATTACACCCTAGAAACACTCAAATTCAAAGCAAAACAACAAGACAAAATGTCAAAAACATTGAAAACTTCCAGTTTAGCGCATTCATTCACTGTTTTGGCACATTCACTGAATTTTCTAGCGCATCCGCAGAATATTGTAGCACATCCATACTTTGTTTGGCGTATTGAGTCATTTTTCTAGCACATAGGTTCCATATTCTAGTGAATCTACAAAATTGTCCAGTGCATTCACCTACAGAATACCAGGTTAAAAATCACATACCTAGGGGCAGTCTAGTGCATCCCTGGCTTTTTCTGGTGCATTTGAGTCATCCCTCAGCGTATTGAGTCTAGCATTTAGCGCATACACCATTTTTTCTAGTGCATCCACAACATCTTTTAGCGCATTAGATTCATTTATTGGCACATTTGGTGCATTTTCCAGTGCATACAATATGTTTAGTAGCACATTTGTGCAATATTTTAGTGCATTCATTCTCTGTTGTAGTGCATCTGTGTAGTCTTTTAGCACATTCATTCTCTTTTTTAGTGCATTTGTATAATCATTTAGAACATCCAGGCTCTGTTTTAGCCAATCCATTAAATAAAAAACCAGAGAGCTATTTTCATCCCTTGTTCATCAATTTGAACCAGAATTAGGGATCTTTTCCAACACATAATCATTCCTTAGCCACAACAGAGTCTAAAACTTGTTGAAACTGACATTTACAAGTGGAATTCTTCAAACTAAACCAAGATCTAACACCTTAAAGTGCCTAAATCATCAAACCTATCACACCTTTGATTATTAAGCCGAGTTTCATCATCATGATTTGTCATCCTTTCATCACGAAACAAAGTTGTATAATTAGATTAAACTTAGTCTCATCAATCGAATTTGTCATTCTATTTGACTTAGTTTTCATCCTTGGCACTCCTCCAAACAAAGATCAAAGGTTAGTCAAAGTATAACACTTGTATGCTCGTTCAAACAAGCTTACAAAAGCAGAAACTCAAAGAAAAAAACTTGAAACTCAAAATACCATGGCTAAACCTGAAGAGAATCCTTTCCATAGAATCCACAACACTGAAGGAGAGAAAATAACTGAGGAAGACATCCAACATGTTGAACAAGATCCAAATTTCCATAAGTTCCTAGAAAATATTTTTGAAAGGGATGGGGAAAAATACTTCCTAATGTTGGCTAAACAAGGTGTCAAATTGCCTAATGACTTTGATGTTAATCAATTGAAAGCACCTCCTAAAACCCGAAAATGATTCACAAAATACGGAACAAGTGGTTGCATTAAGCGGGCATGCAGGATCATGGTATGCCAAAAAGTGGCAATGGAGGAAAAAATACGTGTTTCTACGACTCAAAAACGCGAAAATGGTGAGTTGACTTTTTGGAGCTGGGGTGACTACCGAGGCAGAGGGAAAACTTAGTTTTAGAAATCGGATATCCGATTGGATCGGATATCCGATTTGGATCGGATATCCGATTTTGTTCAGTGTAAAACAAATCTCATTCCGACCCAAGCAAAAGGCTAAATCTCATTCTGACATAAGCAAAAGGAATCGGATATCCGATCCAAATCGGATATCAAATCGATATCCGATTCAAATCGGATATCCGATTTTGGTCAACTGTATATATAAAAAAAAGCCGCGACCAAAACTCATTCATTTTTATTTTCGGCTCATCGGCGGGGGGCGCATAGTGGAGAGCGAAATCCGATATCCGATTTGGAATCCACCTCTATCAGGTAAAATTTTTAATTTTTAATCAAATTTTCAATTAGATTTGTTTATTTTTAATTGATTTTTTTCAAAATATTGTTTTTTGGTAGAAAAAACTAGGGTTTTTTGGTAGATTTGCAAAAAAACATAAAAAATTGAAGAAAAATAGTAAGAAACTACTTTTTTTTAAAATGTAATGGCATTTCCATAGCATACAAACATTGAGAGCAAATAAAATACAGAGTTCAATCCATGAATTATAGAAAATAGATTTTTGTTGGTTATATTCATATCGCTGATTACATTGCACAAAACATACTACAACCGCATAAATATCAAATGGTGACAGTTGTTGATGCTACCACATTTTTCATACATGTCTACCAAAGCATGTTATCAAACAGTTCACTACCTTGCCGCTATAGCTAAAACCCTAAAACAGACCTGCTTATGAACAAGTTATGGATGCTTGGAAAATATCTATCAAAGCATAATGGTAAGCAATAGCATAGACAAGGCAGTGAACTGTTTCAAAAATGTCTCAAAGAAAATGTGGTCTCATGGTGATGGAATGCCATGACAATCCATAGCAATTGTTTGTCATGGCATTCGCTATGGCATTCCATCACCATGAGACCACATATTTTTGAAGCATTTTTTCAAATAGTTCACTACCTTTCCTATGCTACCACTTTTTTCATACATGTATACCAAAGCATTTTATTAAACAGTTCAATGCCTTCATGCTATGGCTAAAAAGTAAAAACCTAAAACAGGTGCTTTTGACCAAGCTATGGATGCTTGGGAAAAATCTACCAAAGCATAATAGTAAGCATTAACATAGACAAGGTAGTGAATTGTTTGAAAAAATGCCTAAAAGAAATACAGTCTCATGGTGATGGAATGCCATGACAATCCATAGCAATTT
>VDFB02111506.1:0-20757 GCA_007258455.2 Sequoia sempervirens | reverse complement strand
AATACCCTTCCACATGACAATATATGTCTCATGAAAGTAACACAAAAGGTAGTTTCAACTGACTACCTAAAATAGGATCGAAAGCTAAAGAAGAGAGAGGAAGAATTGAAAAGTTTAAAGCTATAGTGGAGAGGCATTAGGTAGAGTTAAGAGAAAAAAATGTGATATCCACCAACTATAATAGGAACAACAAGGTAAAATTTTAGCAGTCATGCAAGTAGAAAAAGATTGGCTCCAGGTCAAGTTGAATGACACAATGACCAAGATCGAGGTTGAGAAAAAAGAGAAGGAAGACCTAAGGTCTGAACTACAGGCTAAAGAACTAGAGCTACAATAGGAACAAAAAGATTTCTTTGATGCCTTGGATCAGGAAAAGTAGCTATGTGAAAAAATGGAACAAGAGAAGGAAAAACTAGAAAAGGGATTGCCAAATTCCCAATCTCTAGTTGTAGATGAAAAGAGTGCCAAGGAGCTAGCATAAAAACAATTACGTAAAAAGATGGAGTGCTACAAAAGATTCATCAAGAGATCTATGATGCTTCAACGATACAAGTGCAAATCCAATAGGAGCTGCAATATAAGGAGGTACAGTTTCAAGTAGAGCTTTGTGAGGCTTAGTTTGCAATAGATGTAGAGAAATTGGTGAAGCAAACCATCAAATTTTCCTTACAAGTGCATGAGAAGGAATTGGCACAGTTGCACCCTAAAGTTTCAAATTCTTTGGAAACAATAAATAAATTACAAGAGGAAAACAAGAATAGGGAATCACAAGCCCAACAATTGCAAGGCCTCATGGTGGAAACCTCTTTGCAGTAGACTAGTTTTATCCCTATGCTGCAATAATTATATATCTCTTATTGGAGTAAGATAAAGGATGTACTAGCATCCTTGTTGGCCTTCTACAATGATCTAACAACTAAGCCCTTACAATTATGATTCAAAGATTAGAAATCTAATCTGAATAGCTATTTCAATCATCATGAAGGTGCTTTTAACTTGTCAACCTAGGGACGTGAACTTGAAATGGGTCAGTACAGTATGTGCACTAAGGATCCAAAGTAGCCATATTCATTCTACAACTAGGAAAAACATAATGCTGAAGGTAAATTGCTGGTAAAGAAATAACATAAGTGTTGAGCATCAACCAACAACTATACTAAGCCAAAATACATGACAAAAATGAAGATTTGAGCAAACAAACAGGGAACTACTCTGTCTGCTTTGGCTGCAAGAACAATCACAAAATGGAATTCTAGTGGCTATAGAAATAGTTAGTGTCAAATTTTTAACTAATTACTGAACAAAAAGTAATAACTATGCTAAAGGACATAATGCTCACCAAGTGGGCCCCCTTGGATGAGTATTCCTTAAGACAAATGTAAACTCAGATGCACAAACTTAGAACTTCATTTTATTTATTTGAAAAAGAACAGTATAATGGAGCATCATAATTGTATTACTAAAAAACTAAGAATGCAAGTACATCATTAGATTAAGAAACCTCATTTGAAGGAGCATCTGAGTCTTATTTATAGGGAGAAAAACTACTAACTAATCACCTAGCAAGGCGGTTGACTCCAACATATTAGGAGGACACCACTTTAGGGAAAGCATGAAAAGTGGAGAGGCAATTACACATGCACAAAATCTGGTTAGACATGCTTGCCTCAACGTAAATTTAGCACAACAGTAATGCCTATATTCTCTCAACAGATAATTAAGACCTTTTACAAGGCGGTTACAAATTCGATTTGAATGAGGAATCTCCCGCCGTCAATAGTCTACCCTTTGTTGACCTTTGCATGACCACCTTGTTAACTGTTATGGTGAATGACTAGCTGGTAAAATCTTCTTTAATTGTGTAGGAGACTAATTATATCTTCAAGACAATATTAGTATGCACAACAATTGCATATTTGTAACTATCTTAAAGTAGCATTCATTAATCCATATGTAAAATCAACACAAATAGTTCATATAGCATGCCAATGTCACTAGAGATTGTAAAAATTAGCTTATGACCAATGTCTATGGTTTTGACGAAATATCATAAAAAGGTCAACATCCAAGCATAAAAGTCTATGACAACTACGAAAAAATAGACAATAAACTCCTATCAAAATTGAGTCATAAATTGGACTCATCACTCCCCCCAACCTAAGACTTTGCTGGTCCTCCAGTAGAAGGAGGGTTGTTCCTTTGCTTTGTTAATGCCCTGAAGTTTGCAACTGCTAGCTGTCCTATATCAGTTTCTATAGTTTTTGAATTATGGTCCCAATAGAACCCTTGCTGTTTGTCCAATCTACTCCATCTCTATCTCTCTACAACTATATCATACCGGTAAAATCTAAAATTTGGCATAGGCCACAATAGGATAGGTGGTTGAAAAGTTAGTGGGAGCCAAAATCATTTCTTTGTCCTTCCAATCTGTATATATCTTTCAAATCTCTTAAGTGTTGCAACATAGTTTTGCATAGAGTGAGGCTCAACTTGTTTTAGCTCATCAGTTAGGCCATTCCACTGTTGTGACAGGTATCCCATCACAAATTCTCCTTTGGTTTTTTCTACCTCTTCATATTCTTTATAAACTTCCTCTCTCTCAGACAAGATCCTTTCACCATAGCTTCGTCTATAAAGAATTATGTGCCAATCCATGAAAATGCTCCCTGGATTTCTAGATTCAGCCCTAATGGACAGGGGAGTGTTGGATTCAATTTGTTGATAAGTCTTGAATTGTTTTCCCCAACTAATCTCATTCTATATCCAAGACATGAATGCCCTTAATTGGACATCCCCAACATACAACAATGGATTCCAATCATGGTCTTGGGTCATGTCATAATTATGTAAGTAAAATTTACACAACAAAAAATTCATTTCAGGAGGAGCAATCCTATAAGCATTGAAAAATTCAAGAGGAGTCTCAATAGAAGGATTCAAACCTAAAACAATCCTTGCTAGTTTAAAAGAAAGATACTTCTCCTTTAGATATAAGGCATAGAACCTTGGTGGAGTCCTGGATTCTAATATTTGAGGTACTAAGGCTATCATATCATCCACCTTCTTCTTTAAAGTAGCAATTTTTGCATCCTTGTCTTCAATATCCTCATCTCTCTTTTGGATTTCTTTCTTCAGCCTACGTTTCTCTTCCTTCCATTCTTCTTCCCTTCTTTGCATCTCTTTCCATAAATTCATAGCTACCATGTGCATTGAAAAATCAAAAGGCCTATGTATTCCTACTAGAATTTTTCCTGACACAGATGCTTTCTCTTCCTATAGCACTGACTGTAGGAATTCTGAATGTTCAGCTAATTCTGGCTGCAGGGGTGCTGACTGTTCTCCTAGTTCTAGTTGTAGGACCTCTTGCTCTTGTTACAGGAACTCTTGCTTCTTCCCTTGCTGCAGGAGCCCTTGATTTTCCTCAAACTCTTGACTTTCAACTTGTTTAGCGATGGCAGCAAGGTTTTCCAACGTTATGTTTGTTACTTCCTCAAATATGTCCTTTTCCTCAACATTTACCTGCCCCATTGGGGACTCTATGTCCTCTTGTGATGTTTCTCTATTCCTAGGGCTTCCTTGCAGAGACACACCAAAGGCCGTCCTAGCTGGTCTTGATTTCCTAAGAGGGCTCTCATGTTCTTCTTCGGCTGCAGGAATAACAGTGTCAACCTTCCGTTTCTTAGAGCTTGGCACTTTCTTTCCTGCAGTTTGCTTTTTAGCTTTTCCTTTCTTTATTTCTGCCTCTTTATTTTGTGCCTTACTTCTCATTAAGATTACAAGAGGAACATCATCATTAGAATCTGAAGAGGAACTTTCTTTTTCTGAATGCTTTGCCTCAGAAGAGCTAATCTCTATGGTTTGTTCAACTACAGGAGGGTTTGCACTAGGGCCCACACTAGAAGTTGAGGCACCAGGAGTAGCTTCAGCTATGGTCAATCTTCTGCTAGTCCTATGAGGTTGAGGCAAAGCCCTAGGATGCAAATGTTATAGTCTAATTTGATCAATTTTAAAAAATTCTTCCCAAGTCATGTCAGACACATCATGCAAAGACTTTTCAACTAACAATTTGATTAGACAATGGTGGGAAACAGAGTTATCCCTACCTTTTTGGGTCTTGGATGCCATGATTGAGAGAAGGCGGTATAGCACGTTTGGTACATTCATTCTTCTCCCATGCCTCATATGATTCAAAAGTTTGAAATGCACAAAGCGTAGATTCGACTGGTGACCTTCATAGGTAATGTACTTTACAACATGAACAACTACTTGCTTCCATGGCTCAGGCAGAGAGGTTCTTTTTGCACCTTGTTTGTTCACACTCAATGGAGGGTCACCAGGTTCTATAAATTCGGCCCTAATTGATTTGGCGTCTCTAGAAGTAGGGTAATTTTCACCATCGGTAGGCAACCCTGTAACTTTTGTAATTATTTCTTCATTAGCCAATACCTCCAACCATTTCACTGTGGCTTTTCCTTCAGACAATGTCTGGGAAAATTCCAACACAACATTTTCATCAAAACCATTAAGCTTCAGGAAATAGTCTAACTAGTCACAGTTTCTAAATTCGGCTTGTGAAAGTGCATCCTGCAGTAATACGTCATGAACCATGGGTTCATTCTTGATTAACCCACCTCCCATTGTTTAGTTGTCTACAATCAAACAATTGCTCTTCAAAGTTTCTCTTCCTACAATCTTCATTTGAAAGTTAAACTTCTCCTCCCTACAATACTGCTAAATTTCAAATGTTGGTGTTGCCTGAATTTTACCTTTTTTGGCTTAAGATTATGAGAGGAGTAATAAAGGCAATAAAGGAGTAATCAATGAAGGCTTATGATCAAGAAAAATGGTGGTGGTTGATATCACCTCACACATGCAAGGCGTCATCTCACTTAGAATTCGAATCAACTCAATTTAAACTTTGCTGACATGAGCCAACATGGATAGACACGTGGACATAGCATTCACACTTTCCCCCCGACCTAAATTTGAGCATGTGTCCTCACATGCGCAAAAGTTATGACAATGCGACAGGGCAAGGAATAATGACATGCTATGGAGAACATCTATATCAATTTACAACAATTAAATGAACGTACTAAAAGACAATTTAGAGATAACAACTTGATGTGCACATACCTAGATGCTTGGAAGATCTGCTAGTGTAAGGAAAGCTAGATGCAGAAGCAACTCTTCTAACGTCAAAACCTCAGGGAAGAATGCAGAGACTCTTTTAAATTTTTACAATTATAGTCCAATTAAGATGCACTAGAAAGAGATTACTAAAACAGAGAAATAGACAAACACATATTAACACCAGATATACGTGGGAAAACCCTTATGGGAGAAAAACCCACCACACCAAGATAAGTCACTTTGTATTACAGTAATAAAGATTACAAACAAAGTTTTGACTTATCTTTCTGATGTCAGTTTACAGCAGCATTCACCATGAACAACCTTGATATAGAACATTCACGTTACAGTCTTTATAGAATAGAATTCATCCACTGATCATACAATCACACAACAATCCGTTGATCCATCAAACCCATCACAATCTGTAATCATAGAGTATAACCATGTCGCCCCTGTTTGTCGAGCTTCCTCTCAGTAACGGCCGCAACAGTCCAACTGCTGGCGGTTCCCATTTAGCTTCTCTGATTGGCCAATGACTCACCACGTAGGATGGTCTTCTCTCGGTCAAAGCGATCAACCTATGTTGGCATGTCGGTGAGACACTAACCGTGTCTCCCCGATGCCACAAGACTTAACCATTGATGTCGCCAAGAGTCATCCTTATCGCCAAGATGTTACATCGAGTCCAAAGAGCTATCGCTTAGACTTCGCCATGTCACCAAGACCTCATACAGATGATCATCACATGTATCACTATCGCCAAGACTTATCGCTATCAATGAAACATCATACCAAAGCTTCAAAGTCACACAGACGTGAGTTTTCCATTCAGTGAGACAATCATCTTTCGCCAAGACATCACACCGATGTTCACTAAGTATCCAAAGTGTTCAACAGTCGGCAAGACTATCGTCCTTCCTTGAGAGATCATATCGAACGTCTAAGACTCTCTCCGAAGGCTTCAAAAGAAACGATGTCGGCGAGAATTTGTTCATTGCTGAGACTTCACACCGAGACCCCTTTCGTTATCCCGATGACTTCAATGCAAAACCGTTCGGCAGGACATCACACATCGATAAGAATTCTTACTGAGCCATCGCATGTTACTCTGAGTATATACTGTCGGTGAGACAAACCAACTGTCGCCAGGAGTTCATAGCGAAACCTCCATGTTACCCCAAAGACACCAAGCGAATGCTATCGGCAAGACATTCCTATTGGTAAGACCACATACCGAAACATCGTAAGTTACTCCGATGACCACATGTATAACACCTTGTCAGCAAGACTTTAGCTATCGTTGGGACTTCACACTGAAGCAAGCCTTTCGGCCAAGGGTCTCCCTAATATACGATATGAATGGCCTGTCAGTCAGAGATCTCCACTCAGCATAGGGTTACAACGACTGTCACAAGTCACAACGATAAGCTCCTTCGGCATGACTTAAACATTGTCTCAGCGACCTGTACAAACCACAAGATACAAAGCTGCTAGTCGGCCAGACCCAAAGCATGTCACATTGACTTGCCTCTCTTAGAGGTTTCAGCCTATGAGATTGAGGCATCTATTTCCAATAGCTAGAAAGGTTATGAAGAAAGTACCGATCACCTTTTGAGAGGTCAGTTGAGCAATTAATGAAAGTGGAGTGGAATGGAGTGAAGTGATGATGGAATAAAGTGAAATCATGGAGGCATGATGGAAGAGAGAGAAAGGTGGAGATGGATGGGCAGATGGGTGAAGAAGTGGACCCCACAAGAGTGGAAGTATTTATTATGATAAATTATGTACCTTAATTAGCCAAAAGGAGGGACACTAGGTCCACTTCCTTCAGCTACATGAAGTTCAGGTGTTGCATGCTGAGTGAATTGCTGCAGGAATTCCTCCTTGGAAGTTGGCTTGTGATACAATTTGAGGTGATGACCATTGAAAAGCAACTTAAATCTGATTGGGTCAATAGTAGTGAGCTGAAAAACACCATTGAGGAATACTTCAACAACCTCATATGGTCCTAGCCACCTTGTCTACAATTTTCCTATATTATCTTGATACCTTGAGTCATAGAGTCGGGCCCAATCTCCTGGTTGGAATTTCTTGTCCTTAATGAATTTTTCATGCCACTTGATTCTTTGATTCTGCACTACCTCTATATGATGTAAGGTTGCCTTCCTCATTTCATCTAATGCATTGAGTTGCATGATTTTGTCTCTCTGTGCTTTAGAAATTTCCATTGCGGTCCTAAGAGTTTTGTGCTCAAATTCAATGGGCATCATAATTGTCTTTCCATACAGCAGCTCAAATGGTGTGAAGCTTGTAGTTGTTTTCCAAGTTGTCCTATAGGCCCAAACAACTTATGGAAGTCTATTTTCCTAATCCTTCTTATGAACAACCACCGTTTTGGCCAAAATGGCTTCAATTTCTTTGTTAGTCACCTCAACTTGTCCATTGGCCTAGGGGTGATATGGGGTAGACTTCAGGTGCCTTTTATTGTACTCATTGACCAGTGCTGCAACAAGGGTTGATGTAAATTGAGCCCCTTGGTCAGTCACTATCTCTTGTGGAACTCCATACCTTGTGAAAGTCTCCTCATAAAGAAATTCAACAACCTTATTATCTCTTGCATGCTTCATGGTCTTAACCTCTACCCACTTAGTTACATAATCAGTGCACACTAAGATATAAGACTTACCATTAGATGGAGGATCAATGGGTCCTACAAAGTCTAATCCCCGCTTGTGAAATGGAGTGATTACTACCTAAGGGTAAAGGGGCATCTCATCAGATTTGGTTGGCCTACCCATCCTTTGGCATCTATCACACTTTCTTGTATATCTCCTGACATCCTTGTGGAGTGTTGGCCAGTAATATCATGTATTCAAAATCTTCATTGATGTCCTCTTGGCTGCAAAATTTCCTCCACATGGTTCATTGTGGCATGCATGTAAAACATCATATGTCTCATCTTCCCTCACATATCTCCTCATGACATGGTCTGGTCCAGTATAAAACAAACATCCTACAATCCATGAAAAAGGAAATGATTTTTCAATGAGCATCCTTCTCTCTTTTGGAGAGAACTGAGGAGGAACTATCCTTGTGACAAGATAGTTAGCTATGTTAGCATACCAGGATGTTTGCACACTGATGGAAAATAAGTGCTCATCAAGGAAAGAGTCATCTATGACCTGATTATCTTCTAATATAGTCAATCGTGAAAGAAATTCTTCAACAACATTGGCCTTTCCTGGTTTATCTATAATGGTTATGTCAAACTCTCGCATCAACAATAGCCATCTTGCTAGCCTACCTGAGATCAAAGGTTTATTCATGAGATACCTGATGGCTGCATGATCTATGTGCACAAAGATTTGATAACATGTTATCTAGTGTCTGAATTTGTTGAGGGCATAGATTACTGCCAGCATTTCTTTTTCTGTCACTGTATAGTTGAATTTAGCTCTTTGCATTACCTTGGATTACCCGAATTTAGCTCCTTGCATTACCATAGATTACCTTGCATTACCTTGGAGAAAGTTCAGTAATTTTGAGATAATGCAAGGATCTCTTTTTTGTTATGCATGTTAATTTTAAAGGTTTGTGTGTGATTGTCTTGGGCGTTTCATTTAGGTTTCTTGTTTCTTATGGCATGCATTCGAGAAAATTTGATGATTGATGGTGATTCAAAACTATGGGGTTTATGAAAATATTTGGGGTATCTTCTCTTTCTGGTATTTTATGATTGATAATAGAATCAAAGTATGTTGCCCTATATTGAAACTCAATTTGGAACCCTATTTTCTCAAAACCCTAGATGAGGATTATGAATTCGATGAATAGGATAAATGGCCATTCGGGAATTTTGTGTAAATCAATTGATATGGATTATCTTGAGGAGTCTGCATCATCTTTGTTGTTGAAATGATCATAATTGACCCTGGTAACATTTTTCAAATTGAACACTTAGCATTTTTGGCATCGAGCAAGACTCTCAAAAATTCTGAGGTAGCTCAGATTTTTCGAGCCCTAATTCGCCTAGAAAATATGAGCCCCCTCTGAATCCTTTGTTTATCCAAATCCCCGAGGTCAGAAGGAAATGAGCTTGACATTTAGTGAAATTTTGAACCTGGATCTGCCTTTGGTAATTTTGAGTAAGCTCAGATTACCCGAGTCTTAGTTCGCCCAAAGATTCTAAGCTCTTGAGAAATAACTAAACCCTTTGAACTTCCAAGTCTTTGGTATGTATGATGAGTTGAGCCTTGAGGAAATGATTTGTTATGTGATTTCGAAGTAGTAAATCCTTGCATGTGCTAAATCTTGTCAAAGGACCCATCTATTGAAGATTTCAAGATTATTGTAAGCCAAAATAGGTGTAACGAGGTGACCCCAGGAAATTTGAGCTTACTCGGATTACCCGAGGTCGAGTCTGGCCGAAAATTCTGAGTGCCCTCGATTTTTTTGACCTTTCTCAATTGGCTCCATGTTTCAAATGTTAATCACAATTGAGCTTGTTTATAATGATTGCATGGCATTTATGGTTGGATAATCATCAATTTTAATGTGATTCACTTGTATATCCTTGTATGATCTCATGAAGTGAATTGTTTGGCTTGTATTATCATTCAGGGTCCATAATGATGTTACAATTTGCATTGAATCATGTCATTTAACATGTATTGACAAATATTATAGAATGAATGGAATTTACATTTGGGTAATTATTGCTCTCTCTAACAGATGTAGGCTGAGGTCAGTCCTGACAAAACCACTAAGACAAAAGCTTCTTTAGTGAAAGAGGAGGTTAAACAAAGATTGGAAAGGATAAATTATGACTTCAAGGGCATATGGTTGGAGACTAAGATTGCCTCTGCATGGTCAAAGATTGCAAATACAAATATGGGTCATGTGGATTATGATGACTTTCAACAAAGGATGTTCATAAATGCTCCTACTCCACTAGAACAAATCATTACTCACACTGGATTGGCACAAGCAGCAGGTTTCCCTCCAACGTAATTATGTCTCGAGTTGGTCTTGGAATGTGCAAAACACTATGAATCGAGGACAAGAATTATAATTGGGCCACAAGGCAGAGTCATGGAAAATCTAACTGAGGAGTCTATTGCAACAATTTTCAACATTGCTTCACATCACAAGCTCATTGAGGAAATCAACATTGGGGATGCAATTAAGTTCTATGAGGAAGACCCCAACAGAGCTTTGGAAATCATGAACAATGCTTGGATATTGAAACCTAAGCCACACTACTCAAAGTTGCCCAAACAACTACACAAAAGTGATTTCAAGCTAGAGTATCATGATATCATAACTCTTTTGGGAAGATTCATGGGAGTGGAAGAAGCTCACATATTTCAGACTTGGATGTCCATCCCATTACACAAATTGTGGCTAACAAAAATTATCACTAGGCCAAAATTATAAGCAACAATCTAGATGCCCAATTGAGGAATGTGCAAGAAACCAACAGGTTCACTATGACCTCTTATCTTGTCTACCTGTTGGCACACCAGACCAAGTACAAGGGTCTTAGTTGCAAAGGAACCATAGAGAAAGACAAAATATGGGATGTTTAGCCATAGTTGCAACACAAAACATCTAACTACAAAAGAACTAATGATGCCTTTTTCATGTATATTTCTAGACTATTGCAGGATGCTCTTCATGTCAAGGTTTCTGCTGATGCCATGGACTTGATCAAGCAATATGGTCAATGGTTCTTTTAATTCCAAAGGCTCACATACATCTGGATACAAGGGTCTCCAGTTGTGCCACTCAGATTACCTAGGTATCCTACCAACAAGCTTCTAATGCTGGAACTAACAAGACAAATGGTAGGCTTTGAGGAAATCCTATAGCAAGAGGTGAAGAAGAAAGGATTGGGATAAGAATTCCCATTGAGAATGGGAACTTTAGAGGACTACCCTTCTATCCAAAGTGCTCAACATTCTGAGAAGGAAATGGCTCAATTTGAGTTATATTCTCACACCAACAGGAACAATTTTGATCCTTATTGCAAGGCCATGAAGCAAGCCAATAGAACATTCAGGCACAAGGATCACATTGAGGACTATTGGGCCAACTGTAGAGATGAATTTGATGTCATTAGGAGAATATTTTCCAAATTACCTCTCAAATTGATAAGACTATATAAAGTGGCACAAGTGCTTGACCAGGTACAAGATGATGAGGTGAATATCATCCAATATCATGATTATGAGCCTCATAGGAACAAACCATTGCCTCTGATCAACTAGTCAAAAGAGGAAATAATAGATCTAGACCAGGTTACTAAGCCAGTGAAAAAGTATTCTAGATTATGGGTAAAACATAAGGTGTTGGAACTGGAAGTAGAAGGTGCAAAGTTCACCTATGACTTGATGGGAGACTTGGAGTCTCAATATGAAGAAGAAATTAAAGCTAATAAGGGTTATGAAACTGCTGAGCCTCATGGGGAGGATGTCCTTGAGGAAGGAAAACCAATGTCTATCAAAGGAGGACTTAGAGCCAAACTCAAGTGAAGCAAGGAGAGAAGTCATCTCCTAAGACAAAGAAGGTTCCTAAAGCCAAAGTTACAACCTAAAAGGGAGAAGCTTCACAACCTGTGAGGAAAAGGCGGCTAGTTACGGAGAGAGAAAAGGAAACAAAGGAAACAAAAGGAGGTGCTGCTACAGATGCTCCTTTTGCAACAAAAGTTGTTGATCTAGATAGTTCTAGAGATAAACCACAAGTATATGTTAGGAGAAACTCTCCCAAGCACAAGGTCACTCCTATGGAAGAAATAAGAGCTGCAGAAGAAGAGGTGCAAGATGAAGAAGCACCTACCAATGATGTGGAGAAGAGAGTAGTTACAAGAAATAATTCTCCCATTCCTTCTCATCAAAATGTACAAGTTTCAGAGGAAGCAGTTCATGAAGAAGGAAACATATCCAATGACCCTGAGCAACCAAATGAAGAAGAAGAGGAGGTTTCTATTCCTGAAAGTGGAGAATGGAGAAAATTTGTGCAGGAGATGAAACAATCAACTTCTGGGGTAGAAAGAAAAAATATAGAGTCTGAAGTATTCCAGGAGAAAGCATCCAAGTCTCAAGAGAAAGTAATCATTGATGAGCCAGAGGATCACCTTGAAGCAGGAGAAAACAAATAGGAAGTTGCTCATAGTCCTCATTAGGATAAGGATGAGCAAGAAAATCAACCAAAAACATAGAAGAATGTTGAGGAAAATATGGTTGACATTCCAAATAAAGAGGTGAAAACTGAGCAATCGACAACTCCTGAATGGTTAGAGAAAAGGCTTAGCAAGAGGTCGATAATTATACAAGAAGAAGCTCCAAGCTAGGACAAATTGCTTGAGCAATGGGGGCATCCCAAGCAAATGAAAAGAGAAAGAACTATTTCAAAGATCTCAAGATATGAATTCAATAATAGGGTCATTCATGTGGCTATCCCTACAAAAGATAAATTCAAAGATGAGATAAGGCCTACAAATTAAAGGTACAAACTATCAATCTAGGTTCTACAACTAAGGAGCGGGAAAAGGAGGAGTTCCAAGAACCTTCTTAGGCTATTCTGAGTAGATTAGATAGAGAAACTGAAGAGAAGGAGAAGTTGCAGAAGTAGCTGAATGATGTTTATAAGTATGTTCAACACCTTATGGAGCCTCTACAAGTTTTTGGGAGTGAAAGCATAATTCTAGAGGTGTTGTTTCCTAAAGAGGGAGTCTCAGAAATTGAAAGGTTGAAATCCTCTATTCAGAGCACTCATTGGTGGTTACAGGATGTCAGTAGTCAAGGAGATGAAGTAATTGAACAAATGCTCAAAATTCACATCAATTCTTCTAATTTTCTAGAACATATTTTACAGGTTGCTGCAGACTGCAAAATGACTAATGAATCAACTGTCAAGGAGTTGTACAAAATTTTGCAGGTACCTAGGGATGAGTTGGCTAGGTTAGATATCTTCTCATGATGAAATTGGAAAGGTGAAGGAGTGGATTGAGGTCTGGAATTATATAAAAGAGCTCCTTTCCAAGGTTGAAGAAAATAATGAAGATACAGGGGAAAGTAAAAGAAATATATTATGGTTACATTAGTTTTCTGGAGATAATGACTGGGAGGAAGAAGTTTGGAAAGAAAAATATGAACATCAGCAGGTTGCAAGGATGGTGGCATGAGATCTATGCTCCTTCTAACGGTGCTCCCATTACTAAGGACAATTTAGAAGATGCAACAATTTACATTTCAAAACTGGATAAATATCATGAATTGTAGATTGAATGGAATAAGGTGATGCCCTAGTATTTGGAAGAATTTAAAAATCATAAAACAAGAATTAAATTTATTCTAGTGCCAAATCCAGCTGATATGGGAGAAATGTTGGAGAAATTCAAAGAGTTAACCAATAAATTAGAGGCCAACAAGGAGGGAGAAAGTCACTAGCTTGCAGCCACCTAGAGTTTTGTGCTAGTCATGTGATAGTACAGCTGGAGGGTGACCTCAAATTTGGTGCAACCAAGGAAATATTTTGGAAGATTTTTGGCCGACCTAGATGAAGTTTCAAATATTAAATGTAAATTTTATTTTATCTAAAACTTCTTATGCCAACTTTCCTAGCCAACCTATTGATGTAAACCCTAAAATTGGGCCAACCTACTGAAAAATCTCTATAAATATAGGCTCAAGCCTCTTTTGTAATGGTTAGAATCAGGAAAGACATAGTTGCTAGAGCTGTAGTTGAGTTAAGAGTTAGCATTTTCTGAGAGAAAGTACTTTTACACTGAGAATACATGAATTGTTGCAAACTTAGGTGATTCAATATAAGTAAAGACATTGTTCTTTGGTGCTCTTTCTTGTGTTTCTTCACTTTGCATGGTTCTTGTTGTTCCAAATCTTTAAGATTGCTTTGATATTATTAGTTACATGTTAGATTTTAGATTTAGATGTGATGCGATGGTGTTGATGGTTTGATATTTGAAGTGTTTGAGCAATCCTTGGTCCATAGTTTTAGCAGCTTGTTGATTGTAAGTTGTTGTGTAAAGTTAGCCTGGGCCTTAAATTTGTGTGCTAAGCTCAATTGTGGGTATTTATTCATTTCAATTGCAAAATAGGGTTGATTTGGGTGAATGTTTCATGATCTGAAAATATTTTATTCCTTAGAAGATTGTACTATTTATGTGATTGCAGGTTTGATCTGGGTTAAGCTGAAATTGGTTTTGAAGGATTGGTCCTCTTTGAGTATTTAATCATTTGCATTGTTGGTCTTAGGTTTAGTTTAATTTTTAGAAAATATCTCTAAAACCCTTATCTTTTTCTATTTCTTTTAAAATTTGGGTTAGTTTTAGGACTAAAAGTATCACTATATTGCAAGATCTGCTAAACTTGAAGCTTCCAGCATTTACTTTGTAAGGTCCTTTGTGATTACCAACATTTTAACATTTATCACTGAGTTGTTTTTGCATTGTCAAGACCTGACGTTAGAGACCTTGGGGTTATCTCTCTAGGCTTGCTAATAGATATTTTTACCTTTCAAGAGAGATAGGATTTCCATATTTTTTCTAAGTTGTTGTTGTGTAGAAAACACCATCAACAAGCATCTTTAGTGAGAAGAGTATACAATGGTGCTGCTATTTTTCTAAAATCCTTGATGAAACACCTATAGTAGCCTGCATGGCCTAAGAAAATCCTAACATCTTTATGTTTTGTAGGTGTAGGAAAATTTGTGATCACCTTAATCTTTGCAGGATCTACTTGAATTCCTTTGCGAGAGATGTAGTGGCCAAGGACTACACCTTCTTGCATCATCATGAAACACTTTTCACTATTTAGAGATAGATTGTGGTCTTCACATCTCGATAGGACTCTCTTGAGATTTTCCAATGCTTCATCGAAATCAACACCATAGGTGGTAAATCATCCATATAAATTTCCAAGAAATCATGAGAAATATATGAAAATATTGTAATGACTACCCTCTGAAAAGTTGCAGGTGCATTGCATAAGCCAAATGGAAGTACTGAGTAGGAATAGGTTCCCCATGGATAGGTAAAGGTAGTATTCTCTTAGTCCTCTGGTGCAATTTGGATTTGGTTATAGGCGCTAAATCCATCTAGAAAAGAAAAGTATTGCTTGCCTACAAGTGAATCTAGGACTTGATCTATGAAAGGTAAGGGAAAATGGTCTTTTTTGGTGGCAACATTGAGTTCCCTATAATCAACACAAACTAGCCACTTCCCTCATTTTTTGGGCACAATCACCAATGGGGGCACCCACTAGCTATCTAAGATGGGGTGGATAAATCTTGCATCTAGCAATTTTTGTAGTTCACCTTTTACAATTTCTCTTAGTGTAGGGTTAATTTTTCGTTGTGGCTGTCTTACTGGGGTGCAATAATCTCTGATGTAAATCCTATGAGTGCAAAGATTAGGGTCCAAGCCCTTCATATCATGATAGTCCCATGCAAATGCATGTTGGTGGGTCCTCAGTAGGTTTTTCAATGACAATTGCTATTCTTAACTCAATTTGCTATTGATGTGTAGGTATTTTCCTTCTGTCACTTGCATTTGTGTAGTTATCTCTACCATAGTTGTTTCACTAATGCTAGGTACCTTGAGTTCATGTGGAAGTAATGTATGAGACATACCTGTTGCTGTAGGAAGTTCGGTTACAGGAAGAGTGGCTACAGGAAGAGCAGGCAGAAGTGTCCTGATTGGAGTAGTAGAATGAGAGGATGATGTTTCCTCCACTTCACAATGATTCAAAATTATGTTAGAAAATACTTCATCTTTATATTGAAGCTGCATGAAAGAGCTTCTGCCTAACATCATAAGCCATGCCACAAAATTAACTTCCTTAACTTCTTCACCAACATGTGGCCATATAGAATTATCCAGATCATGGGATGACTGAGCAGGAGGGTAGAGAACAAGATTTTTGGTGCTCTTTCCATTATAAATGGTCATGTCTCCTACCATACATCCAATATATGCATCTTTTGTTGCTAACCATGGTCTTCCTAGAATGATAGGGTACCCACCTAGTGTGGCTTTATGAGAAAGAATCATGAAATTTAATAGGTACTCCCATGAGTCCAGAGTTACCACAAGGTCCTCTACTACACCATCAGGTTTAATAGTTGAACTATCAACAAGCTACAGGATAGAAGGAGTAGGTCTCATGCTTGCAACATTTAGTTGCTGTAGGATATCCTTGGTCATTACATTTATGGCTGCTCCCAAGTCAATCAGAGCATTCTTTATTTGGATCCCATTTATGGCAACTCCTACCACATGACTCCCTAGATCATTATTTTGGGAATAGTCACTTTACCAAGCATGATGTCAGCTAGCTATCCCACCACATGAATCGTAGTGGGGTCTTTCTTCTTCCTGCTTGGCTTCTTAAGGCATGCTTTGTTAATTGCCTTGCCATAGATTAGAACATCTTTTATGGCCTGAAATAGAGGTATCTGGACACATATATGATTTAGTTGATCTATAATGTCAAAAGTTGTGTCCTTTTCTTCCTTTTCCTTCATAGTTTCCAACCTTTGAGGAAATGGGGGTGTTTGTGTAGTTTGCTTGACTGGAACTAGTTTAGGATTCTTAGGTGTAGTGGGCTAAATGGGGGTATTCAGAGGCTCCAATTCTTCCACATGAAGCTTAGTGATAATGGGTGTGGAAGGAGCTAGAAAAGTAGTTCCCAAATGTAAGTGGATGTCACTTACACTCACAACATATGCAGGGAATTAATTTGGATCGACAAAGTATACTGGTTGTTGCTGTGGTTTATTATTTGGATTGGGTGTGGGCTAAGCTGGTAGCTGGGTAGGTTTAGGTGTATTTTAACTTGAGCTAGCAGGAGGAGGAACTATAGTAGGTTGTTGGGGCTGAGAAGGTGGCCACATGTAACTATTTGGTTGGTTTGGCCATTGTTTTCCTCCCCTCCATTGATTTGTTTGCTGCAAATTTCCTTGAAACTGCTACCAATTCCCCTGAGGTTGTTGCCACTAGGGTGGAGAGTTTTGGTGATTAGTCCAGGAATGTTAAGGGTTACTCCAAGGTTGTTGTGGATATCCTCCATAATTGGATGGATATGGGGGCTACCACTGGTTACCAGATGAGTAGGATTTGAAATATGGACCAACAAAAGAGAGTGGATCTAGTGGCATACCTTGTCTTGGAGCCCATGAACTCCTTTTTGCAATGTAGTAGACTTGGTAATCTTCACCCTGGATTGGATTGAACTCAAGTGAAATTTGCTTGCTTTCAATATTAGCTATCATCCTGCATCTGGAGTCATTTTTTTGCAATGGGGGCAATGCTCTGCCAATGTTACCTCTGCCTCCTCTTGTTTCTTTTTGGCTTGAAGTGTATCCAGCTGAGTAGCTAGATTGTTTATAATTTCTTGCTTAAAGTCTGCCAGCAAGTGAGTAATATCCATTCTTGAAACTCCATTAGTAGATGACTTACCCATAGAGGATTGGTAAGCTCTCCCTTTCTTTGAAGCTTCCCTAGATTAGTTCTGGCATATCTTCTTGATATCCTCCCAAGGAACTTGGGAGATATCTCCTTCTCCCATCAAGTCTAAGGCATCAGTGCAACTGCCATTAATTCCTCTTATGAAAATCAACTTTTGTGATTCTTCATTAACTGTATGGTGTGGAGATTTCTGCAGACAAAACAAAAACCTTGCAATGTAATCCTCCAGGCTCTCATCTTCCTATTGTTGCATCCTGAAAATGTCATCTCCTCTCATGTCACTACCCTTGCAATATTCCTTATATTTCTCAAGGAACTTTGTCTTCATGTCCTCCCAAGTCTCCAAAGTATTTCTTCTTAGGCTCATGAACCATCTTAATGCAACCTCTTTCAAGGTGGTAGGAAATAGCTTAAGCCTATGGGCATCGGTGCTATAGTCATAACTCCTACAAAGTATGTCAAACTCGAACAAGAAAGTATCATGATATTCTATGAAAATTCCATAAAACTTAGGAAGTAATGAAGCAAGGATATTTTTGAGGTTGTCAAATTCATTCTAATGAGTAATGGGGAAAGGAAAATCTGGTTGGTTAGGTATATTTCTATTTGCATCACCCATGCCTTCTTGATGTAGTTCCAAAGCAAAGGGATTCTCAAGATGATTTTGGTCTTTAAAGGAAATTTCAAAACTGTTCACATCGGGAATGCATCAGCAAAGGGGTTTGGCTCTTCTTCTTCTTATCTTGGTAGATTGAAATGCTCATCTAGTTGGAATGGATTAGGGTTATTAGGAAGGAATCTCCCATGGGCATCTCTCCTCCTTCCTCTATGCATATAGTATCAACTCACTATCAGCCAACTTACACAAAGAATTGGAAAAAGAATGGTGGATCATTACTTTCCTAAATGAGGGGATATACTAAGAAAAAACTTTTAGAAATACTACAACAAGAAAACTATGAATGACTCTAAAGAACTCCCTAGTTTGACACCATCCTCAACAATGACGCCAAAAATGTTGGCCTCCTACAATGATCTAACAACTAAGCCCTTACAACTGTGATTAAGAGATTGGACATCTAATTTGAATAGCTATTTCAATCATCATGAAGGTGCATTTAACTTGTCAACCCAGGGACATGAACTTGAAATGGGTCAGCATAGTATGTGCACTAAGGATCCAAAGTAGCCATATTCATTCTACAACTAGGAAAAATATAATGTTGAAGGTAAATTGCTTGGAAAGAAATAACATAAGTGCTGAGCATCAACCAACAACTATATTAAGCTGAAACACATGACAAAAATGAAGATTTGAGAAAACAAATAGGGAACTACTCTATCTGCTTTGGCTATAGGAATAGTCACATAATGGAATTCTAGTGGCTGCAAGAATAGTCATAGAATGGAATTCTAGTGGCTGCAGGAACAGTCACAGAATGGAATTCTAGTGGCTGCAGGAACAGTCACAGAATGAAATTCTAGTGGCTGCAGGAACAGTCACAGAATGGAATTCTAGTGGCTGTAGGAACAATTAGTGCCAAATTTTTAACTAATTACTAAACAGAAAGTAATAACTACGCTAAAGGACGAAATGCTCACAAAGTGGCCCCACTTGGATGAGTATTCCTTAAGACATGTAAACTAAGATGCATGAACTTAGAACTTTATTTTATTCATTTGAAAAACAATAGTACAATGGAGCATCATAACCATATTACTGAAAAACTAAGAATGCGAGTACATCATCAGATTAATCAACCTCATTTGAAGGAGCATCAGAGTCTTATTTATATGGAGAAAAGCTACTAACTAATCACCTAGCAAGGTGGTTGACTCCAAAAAATTAGGAGGATGCCACTTTAGGGAAAGCATGATAAGTGGAGAGGCAGTTACACATGCATGGAATATGGTTAGACATGCTTGCCTCAACGCAAATTTAGCACAACAGTAACACTTATATTCACTCAACAAATAATTAAAACCTTTTACAAGGTAGTTACAACTTTGATTTGAATAAGGAATCTCTCGCCATCGATAGTCTTCCCTTCATTGACCTTTACATGACCACCTTGTTAACAGTTATGGTGAATGATCAACTGAAAAAATCTTCTTTAATTGTGTAGGTAACTAATTATATCTGCAAGACAATATTAGTATGCAAAAAAATTGCATATCTATAACTATCTTAAAGTAGCATTCATTAATCCACATGTAAAATCAACACAGATAGTTCATATAGCATGCCATTATCATTAAAGATTGTAAAAATTAGCTTATGCCCAATGTCTATGGTTTTGAGGAAATATCATAAAAAGATCAACATCCAAGCATCAAAGTCTATGACAACTATGACAAATAGACAATAAACTCCTATCAAAATTGAGTCATAAACTGGAAACATCAATCCTTGCAACTGGCTTTGAGATTCATGAAAAATGCACAGGAACTAAGTACAAAGGTTAGTTTGGTCATAGAACAAATCCTGCAATCTATTTCTCCCCAGGTGGTTGAGTCAAAGCACTTAATTGAAAAGTTATACAAGGCCATGTATGATGCCTTGGTAGATGTAGGGATCAAATATCGAAGAGTGGTCACAAAGAAAGCCAATGATTTCATTAATTACAATAAGACAGCTCGAAGGCGTAGGGAGTGCAACTGCGCTTTGGAGCTTCAGGTTGATGAAATGAGGGAGCACTTTGAGGGATTAGTCAATTTAGGCCTTCCATACTCTTTTATGCCTGATGGAGTAGTGTTGATCGAGGATTGGATCAAACAGTCATTGGAGGGCAAGAAACATGATCAATCAATTTTTTAGGCCCTGATTTCATCACCAAGTGCTAAGGATATTGAAAGGATCATGCATCCTCTCACGTGGCTCAATTTTTAAGGTCTACATGAACAAAGTTGAGCAATATATCTTTCAAAGAGATAATTGATTTGGATCAAGCATTCGAGGAACTATGCTCATTGGTGCAACTTTCAGAGACAGATTAGGAATCCTTGCACTCTGCATTCCTTAAACTCTAAAGATGCGCCCCTTCCTATTCTTCTTCATTACAACCCAGAGTATTATTGGGTTCATTCCTCCGTGGACGAAGGCCCCCTAGAAGTCTCAGGACTCTAGAGATTTT